>JBBPLN010000024.1:0-67149 GCA_038089815.1 Sutorius eximius | reverse complement strand
CATCCGACTCTCGCTTCGCAGGCCGGAAAGCGGCGGGGGTGGAGGCGGATGCGAGTAATGTACAAAGTTGAGCCCGCTCGACGGCGGCGATGGCGATGGCTCCGGGGCAACGGGGCTATGCTGAGAGTACACGTCGCTTCCAGACGCTGAACCGACCGACGACGTCGAAGCAAACGACCCACTCTCAAACGTACTGCCCCTGTGCCCGGAACCGGCGATGGCAATCGGCGAGGATTGGCTTGGGTTGCTCTCTTCCTTGATTGCAATCACATTTGCCTTTTCCTTCTTTCGGCGTTGGGTCGTCGCCACGTGCCCCTCCTTTTTCGCACGAGAGCGAGCATATCGGAGACCACAGCTAAGCACACCGCATGTGTGAGTGGGCAGTTCGTGATACGAAAAATGAGGGGTATTACGAACGCATTGCAAAGCTCTTTTTTGCCGGTCGGACCTTTCCTCCATTCTGGGCTAGATGTCACCTTGCAGCTCGAGCACCGCAGTATCCCAACGGGTCGATTGGTGTTCCGGTTGCTGACCGGTTCCCGCGCGGAACCTGGACTCACGCGGTGCCGTGGAGGGGGTACAACGTCCGGGGAAGCAATGGACAAGCCTATGTTGTCAGGGCGGTGCCTATCGCCGAAATCGACGTCCGGACTGGGTGTGGGTTGGTAAGCGTGTTGCGAGCCTCGCGTGTCTGCATAACTCGGTGATTCTGACGGCCTATTTGAAGGTTGTGCTCCGTATGTTGTTTCACGCAATGAACACGAATTAGGAAGTGTGCTCAGGGTGTGTGTCGGGCTGCTGTTTTGCGGCCATCGGTTGTAATTTAAAAGCGAGGACGAATCAGGGTGACTTGACCACGACGGAGACGAATAAGACGGCAAGGTACCGACGAAGTGACCGTAAGACGGCGATGGCGCATTGACCGGCGGCAGCGTATACGAATTTGGGGAGACATCGTACGCATGTTGCGTGTGATTTGGTGCATAGCTGTCCTGAGCGCGATTCGCGTACGACGGATGAGCGGGTGTGCCGGCACTGTTGCGAGGGTTGTTCTGGATGGTATGACAGGCAAACATGATTGTGCCTAAATTAGTGTAAGAAACGCATGGCATGACGTCAAACAAACCACGAACCATGAGGTATGAAAACGCTTTCTACTTCACCGACCACGGTCGGCATCGTGCCAACGATCCTCCATCTTCTCGTGCAACTAGTCTTTGCGCTACTATCGTGCGTGGGCGTTTGCACCGCCGACGCACGCTTGGCGAATTCCCTGGCAGAGGGTTTGTTGGAGTACTCGTGACTAGAGTCGGGCGGCCAGCTGAGCAAGACCTTGTAGTCTTGTGTGCTGGAGTTGGAGAGGATCTGAAAGACTCGGGTGAGCACGCCAGGTTGCGGACAGTAGCAGTGGAGTCTCTGGTCGAGGAGCGACAGCTGCTCTGTGTTCATCGCGGGCGTGCCACACCAGTTTGACCACAGCGTCTTGCGCTGTTCGTCATTGTCGGCTGGACCCAAGTCCACCACGGCGTGGATGAAACACAAGACGAGGCCTTCGGCGGCCCAGCTGATGACGATGTCGACGGCCATGTAATGGTCGTCCAAAGCGATCTTGTCTGCATCGCTACACTGTGGAAGAGGGCCCGTATAGCCGAGGAAACGGCGAACCCTCGAAAGGCGGCAGTACCTGACCCTAGCGCAAGGGTTATGGATAGGGTGGAAATAAAAACGGACAAAAACGGACCTTGTGACGGTACCATGCATTGTTCTTTGTTCGAGGGCCTCTGTAAGGTCTGCCCTTGCACATGCCTGTTCCTCGGGGTGAACGAAATTGAGGAGGGACTTTCCGATGAGGAGGTCTGCCTCATCTTCGAGGTGACTTGCGAGGACAGGGTCGAGGTAGATGAACTGCAAATCGGTGGACAACAAAGACCAGTCTAAAGGTTAGGAAGAATCAGTACAAGGGTGCTCGAGAGAGCGACATGATCGGAAGTCCGACCAGAGGGAAATGGACGGCGTTGGATATGAAAATGGCAGAAAATGGCAAGACTTACAGCAACGGGTCTCGCCGATTTTTGGGAGATTGTGGGACCAAATGCAAATGACATCCTCTGCCAGGTCCTTCCTTAACCCACAAAAATTCACGAGGTTCTCGATCGTCATCTTGTCTGCTATATGGACTGCCTTCCTACCCCCTTTTGTCGACAGTCGATCAAAGGTTTTCTCCCTCCTCGGGAAAAAGATGAAATCCTCTAGGATAGCCTGAACCGCCAGTCTAGATTCCGCTACTCCTGCACTGAACTTCGGGTCTCCAGTCTCGGTGGTTGCAACGAATGTAACGCATGCATGGCCTATCAGGTTCCCACCCAAGGACTTGAGCAGTTCATCACCATTCATTTCCCAACACCTCTCAACTGGCTGCTGGTCCTCGACGTGAGTGATAACAACAGCGACCGGCACCTGTCCCCCACAGATGAATTCTGCAAAGAACCTGTAGCAGTGTATTTCCGATTCAGTTAGCTTGCCACATTTCTTGACAAAGACCAGAAGGTCAATGCCGCTTTTCTTGGACAGATCACGAACAAGTTCAACAGAGTCCAAGACAGCTTTTCTCGTCATATCATGTCCCTTTCTTGTTTCATCGGAACCCGCAGTATCCCAAAGGATGAACTCTCTTGCAAGGGTATCGATTACGTACGAAGTAGAATTCAGTGTGCTTGATTCAATACTTGTCCGGTCGACCTGGGTGACAGGGTGTCCAGCGAGGAGATCAATGACTGAGTTCTTTCCAACGCATGTTTCCCCAAAAATGACGACATTGACGGGTTGTTGCGGTCTGGTGAATTCCTCGACTAGTACGGCAGCGTCACGATTGCTTAGACTACATTGGGTGGTGATGTTGAGGGAGGCTGAATCATGAGACGAGATGTCCAGGCATAGGGGAACTGGGATCACAGAATGGGTGTAGTTTGCCAAAAGCGCTCGCAGCGTCTGTCTGGATTGATTGCTGGCGGTGGAGACCGTGGTAGCACATGTATGTGGGATAGACTGAACAGGGATGCCGGTCCTGGCAATGATAAAACGTTCATTGAGATCCCACCACTGCTTGTCGGGGTTGTCAAAGTGGGTTACAATCAAGGCTACCGGGCCACGACCGCCGAAGAAGAAGTCGTTAATCAACCAGTAGAGACTGCGGAGGGATGAGAATATTTCGTCTTTGCGCACACAAAGAAGAATAAGGTGAACGCCCCCATGGAGGTTTCGCAGTACAGCATGTGCTTGTTCATACGGCGAAAGAGTGTTAATGCCCTCCCCGCTGGGAATGCGAAATCCTGTTGTGTCCCACAACCGGAATCGCCTTTCGCCAATGGATATTGGGTAATGTCGGGGTCGTGTGGTGCAGGGTTCCGTGTTTGTAGACACCGGTGCGGCTGACTTCTCGGAAAGAAGATTGATGATGGAACTCTTCCCACAACCAACCGTGCCGAATAACACGATGTTGATATCGGTGTTAGAACTTACAATAAGTTAGACGTCGGCAAGAGATCCATGATAGCAACACACCTGGGTTGTAGCAATCGCTGCAGCCGTTCTGTGCAGTATGAGAGCACTTCCTTGGCTGATGGTCGATTTCTTGGAACCCATGGAGACCAACACCGCTCAATAAAGTGCCACACAACGTCTGGAATAACAGGGCATGTTGGACGCGGTGGATTCTGGAGCTCGTGTATGTTCTTTTCGAACTCCCCCTTGCTCCATGGTAATTTCCCAGAGAGGATCTGTCAGACATCTTATGGGCTGAAGGATGGATAACTAAATAACATACGAAGAGCATGATGCTGCCGAGGGAGTAAATATCACCAGCAAGCTTGGTCTTGCCACATGCGTTCAGCATGAGATCCGGAAATAAATCGGGATACCGTATCTCCGGTGCGACCCACATTACTGCACCAGGTCGAATGGTGTGGCTCCATAGGTAACTCAAGTCCTTCTGTGGACTACCAGTCTGAGAGAAACCAAAGTCAGTGATACGTGCGATACGATCACCGTCGATCAAGATGTTGCCCTATAAGGAATACATGAGGTGGTCAAGAGATCAGCGAGGGGCTCAACCCACAGGGTGGAAATCCCCGTGAACGATGGACATGGAATGCACTACAATGTGTTGTCATATAAAACCACCACAAACCGAAGTTCTTGCACGCACAGTATTCCAGACCTGCAGCCGAGCCTGTAATCTGTAACACCATCATGTGCTGGAAGACAGTCCAGAACCTATCGTACTCACGAGTCGAACACGGTCAGGCAGTGGAAGTATGGTTTCGGACCGAGTGACATAGTCAGCTAGCGTTCCATTTGACATCCACACCGAAACCATGCAGGGATAATCAGACCCAAATATTTGGCCGTCTGCCGTCCCCAGGAAAGGGACAATGTTGGGGTGGCCCAATCTTTTCCATATGCCGAGCTCGCGTCTTATTTTCTGGAATGGCACTGGAAGTCAACGAGTCTTGTGGCAAAAAATTGATACAAGCTCACCCGTGCGAACTCATCCTTTTCAGCCTGATCCAAGGAGCTGGGGAGGGAAATGGCCTTTACTGCAACCTGAGGACGGGTAAGTCAGGTGATCGCTCAACCAAGCGCGAGCACAAGCGTACTAACCTCCCCGTTTTGTTCGCATCGGCAACGATATACAATACCAAAAGCACCACCTTTGACAAAACGCTTCAAATCCTGTTGAAGGGTGTCGGTGAGGTCAGGTGGATCATCTACATCAACTTGTACTTTGGCTGTCGAGCTGGAAAAAGCGAGTCAGTGTAAAGCGAGTAGCCAACTGGTGTGACTGCACGCTGACTCCATGGCACGGAGACTAGAATATTCGAAGTGGACCAAGAGCGTCAGTTGGAAGGCGACGACTGGGTGGAGAAGTCCACCAGGAGCGAAAGCGCTGAATTACATACAGCACTTACCTTCTGGCTAGTGCTGATGGGCTGATGCCCTTTACATGCACAAACATGGTACCACAATGTGTAAATAATGTCCTGCTCGTATATTGCCCCTCTGAGGTCTGCATTATCTGTTTTCCATCACTTTTTTTTTGGAATTGCGACGCGATGTGACTGCCGTCCTGTGAGTTTCATCGTGCCGTTGTACATACACCAGTCAAGTTTGCACACCCTTTGAATCCGAGCTGCTATCTTCCCAATACCTATTACCTCATCATCATTGTGTTGTCCCAACCCCTCAAACCATCCAGTAATGTTAATGAACATTGCAAAATTCTTCAAGTTGTCTCTGAAAGTATATTGTAGCTACACTGTAATTTTATCCCTTGCCTCATAAAGTCATCTACAGTGAGCCCCGCCCATCGGCATCCTTTCTCCCGAGGTGCAACAGCGCCAACTGTATGCCGGAGGAGTCGAGGTGATGGTGCCGATCGATTTCGCATCAGTTCTTCTGTCGCATGGCGCGTTAAGATGGGTGGGTGACGAACAAGCGGTACGACCACACGATGAAGTAGGATGAGAAGACCGCTCAAATCTGGAAGAAGTTGGGGTGGCTGGTCGGGTTTTTTTTCTTGACCATTGAACGACAGATGGCAAGGGAGAAGCACGCATGTCGTGTTTTGAACTTTCTAGCTTAATGTGAATTGACAAACCAAGATCATGACATGAAAGATAGATCTGATGCAAGTGCGAAAAGGACCTATGATAAAAAAAGAGATCACGTCCGAATGCAACCCCACATCACTAACGACGACCACTATCGTAAACAGATATTAAGGTATTCTACACATAGCGATGCACGTCCAGATCTATTCTCCAAGATTGAGACTCTCCATTGCAAGGTCGAGAGGATCAGCGACAGCAGCGGTGGCCTGGACAGCCGCAACGTCGGCATTCGCTGCTCTGCCAAAGAATACCTCGGGACTGGTGCAGGCCGCGACCGCGCGCCGCATGTGCGTCGAGAGGAAGGACAGCCCAACCTGGTAGGCGGCTGTAGATGCAGCGTTATCAGTGGACTCTGATACAAAAATAGTCTACTCACAGTTCATCCACCCAAAGCCCTCACGAGGGACGAGCTTAAAGTCGACCCCCTGATTCCCATACTCGGCATCCACTAGATGGGACAACCTGACAGCATCAAACTTTGCAAACGGTAGAAATCAGAGTCTATGACTAATAGTGACATCGAAGCACCCACCTTTTCTGGCACGACACCATTAAAGTCGACAAACGCCGTGGTCATCCTAGTTGTGAAACGTCATCTCGCTGGTGAAACAGGTACGTCGAAGGACGTACATGTAGAGGAATCGATACGCGAGACGCTGTGCTTCCTCTAGGTAGCCATAACGCTCAAGACCAACCCATGTCATGATCTGGTGAGGTGGCCTGAAAATCAACGACGTTAGTACCCACTGACAGGGACTCATCCAGGATGACCGACCAAGCATATCTACGGAGCCGATCGTAAGTGTCGTGCGGTTCAAGGCGAGCTTATTTACATACGGATAGTCCCACTGCCGATTCGGTCTGTCCAGGGAGATTTTGCCGCGCGACTCTTCTGTACCCGACACGAGCCCACCGAGAGCCTCGAATTTCTTGAGCGATTGCGATCTAAGTCGAGTTCAGCGCAAGAAACCACCGAGTAACCCACGAAAGCATACACAAGCCTCCAGCACTGATCCTCACTTGCACAACCTGCCCAGAGTGCCCAAAAGGCTGTAACACTTTCGTATAAGCTCTGTTTCTCCTGCACAGTATCGTAATCGAAGTAGAGGTTCTTTCTCTCGTTCCAGAGATACTTGTCGATCATCTCTATCCTGTGGTCGGCTCTCTCGAACCACTCTTCGCTGGTCTGAGACCTGGATACCGAGCGCTCACGGTGAGGGTTGGCGTACGCTTCGACCGACGGAGGGAATGGCGCAAGAGGGAAGTCCTCCTCGAGCTCCAACTCATCGTCGAATACCTCCCGAATCGCAGTACCAATGTCGACTTCGTACTTGTAAAGGAGCGCCTGAAGGTCGATAGTACCGAGGTTGGCACAACGCTTCTCGAACCGGTATGTCGTATCATGACCAGACTCCCGAACCGCACGGTCATGCAGGAAGTATTCGTCAAGCGTAGGTTCCTTGAGGGTACCGTCGTTGTACTTTTCACTGAACTCGAGGACCGAAATGCCGTGCTTTGCAGCGTATGGCTCGAGGATATGGGTAAAGTGGGTAGCTTCGGTCTCAGGGGGAATACCGAGACCGTCAGGCCGGTAACGGGAAAGACCCGTCTTGGGATCTATTCGGGGTTCGGCGACCCAGATGGTGTGGTACTCTTTGATCGCTGCCTGTATGGCACGTTTAAGCCACTCGCGGTTGGCCTTCATGTCAGAGCGGTCCAGCTGGTTATAGATTTGCAACGCCATGTCGGTCAAGAAAGGAGGCTGTGTCCGGCACAGGTAGTAGCTCCGAGATCCATTGAGAATTTTTCCGTAATGCTTGATCTCAAAGATAAAGTGTTCGACCATGCCTTTTGCCATCGCTACTTGTCCATCGACAAGAAGTCCGAGCGTGATGAAATAGGAATCCCAATTGTAAAGCTGAGATGAAGAGTTGGAAAGAGGAAACATGGCAAGAAAAGACGAACCTCGTTGAACCGAGCACCGGGTACAATGAACGGAATTCCCTTGAGTGTACGGCCGCCCTTGCCGTCATCGACTTCGTTCATGGCTAAAGCGAGCAAGCCGGGCTTGGAATTGAGACTCTTGACGAAATACGGATCATCGGGTTTGGGGGGGAGAACTACGACATCGAGGTTCATGTGTGGCTTCTCGCGTGCTACTTTGCGGTAATACTCTGCCATCGCCGGTTCGCCGTGAGGTACGTAGACCCGTGGTTGCACGCGACCAGTACGATTTTTTGGGTCTGCGGTGATGATCTCGAGACCATCCCCGTCAATGCGACGAGTAAGCGAATGCCAAAATGAGTTTTTGATCATACGTGACAGACGATCGACCGGGTTTTCCGTCAAGCGAGCTTCGTCAAGGACGATACGCTTTCGGGAATGGTCCCGCGCCAGCGCCAGTTCTTGAAGCAGGTTGGACAACATATACGTTCCCTAGAACATACACATCAAGACATCGAACGCGTTGTAATGACGACCGAGAGCCATACCCGGATGTCAAACGTCTTGAAACCATTGCTGGTGGCGGTTCCGAGCGCCATCATCTTTGGACCGGCATCCGTGACGCTGATCTGGAAATCGCCATCGGTGTCCTCCTGCTCGAGGACAACCCGGATGGTCTCTTCGACGTCGATGAGGAAACGGCGAGGGCCGGTGACGCTCTTCTCGTCATGCGACATCCTACGGGCGCGCATGTGCGTGTCCTCCTCAAAGGAAGGTGTCCGCTTGGGGTTGTATCCGTGGACTTGAGACTGCAGAGACGGAGAGAACACGTCAGACAAGTAGAGAGAGAGCTGCGTGACGTACATGACTGTAGGTTCGCGAGCGGGAGAAGGACTGCGTGCCACCGTAGTAAGTGGCAGCATCGGCGTGGACGGCGCGATGTTCCGTATCCTCGATAAAGCTGAGGCCAGGGGGGTGGTTGAGAGTGGGAGGCATGATGGAGGTGAATGTCAAGGGGCGATGTCAAGGAGCGGGTGCTAAATGTTGGTGTCGAAGGGTAACGATAAATTTATGTTTTGTTTTATTTTATGTCCGACCACGTTGTCCGCGAATAATTGGGGAAATTGAATACTGCACTCGATCAAGTGGATGGCAAAACCCTCTTTTATATCTGGTCTCTTTCCCACCCCGCCGCTTCTGCATCCGGCGTCGCTGTTCGCATCCACCGTCGTGCCAGACGTGCCAGGTGCCTCATCCCACGTTACGGCACGTCGTCCCATAGTGCTTGCAACGAGATCCGTTCCGACAGTACAGCGCGGCGTTGCGATGCGCCCGTGGCTGCCGTGGCGCTGACGGGCAACTGTGGATCGGTGCTCGAAAATTCACTTGTCCTCAAGGCTTCCTCAGGCGGATGCCATACCGGTTTCAGCTCGAACCTAGTCGCGACCATAGCAGCGCCTGTGCACTGGAATGAGCGCGAGTAGAGGCTCACGATCCGCCCAATCAACCCCACTGTTCGGATCACCACTAGTCGTGCGCGCTGGTTAGAAACGTGTATTAAAAAAGAACATTAACATGCGGTCAGACTGTCTATGTATAGCCCAGTCCCTCGTAAAGAGGGTATGCAAGAGAGTCCCTGGTATAAACTCGGGTCAGTAACATGCCAACGAATACAGAACCACAGCAAGTCAGGAAAAGGCGCGTCAGACGCGCCAACGAAAACCGGTCGTTTTACTCAAACCACTTTCCGAAACCCCCCTTTGATGGGCGTTTCCAAAGAGTCATATGGCCCCGGCATGTCTCATCCAGTCGCACAGATTTAGCAAAGGCTCACCTTATGTCTCTTCACAGTCGTCATCTGTGAGTTCTTCTCCTTCCCTCACGCCGACGTGTCGCTCAAGACCTTGGCGTCTCCCCCATGAATGCCCATCCGTATACGGCATTATTCTAAAAGGAAGGAAAAGTGTATATAACGGGCTTCACAGTCGCGATCGAGCAGTCAGGCAAGGAGTGATCACAGAAGATATGACGTACTATCCATTCGACCCAATATTGAAAAACAGGGCCAGGTTCTTGCGTACTCTGTTAACCCTTGGTCACGGTGCCGAAATCTGACGGTCAAGCGATTCACGTACCCCAAATCGTAAGAATTAATGAATGTCTCAAATACGAATGAGGCATGCATGTGTCATCGGAAAAAGAATTCGCGTACCTCTCCCCTTCCTTTTGCAATCTTCCGGTATACGGCGTGATCTTGTGCTTCGACGGAAGTTTCCCCGTGTGCAACTCCCCATAGATGCCACAGCATCATGATTAAGACGGCGATGCAGATTACGACAGATAGTATGTAGGAGATGATGTAAAAGAATTGCGGCACGGTATGAACCCATGGCTGAACATCAATGGACCCGTCAGTGACAACCAGATGAGACTCGGAGGCGGAACACACCAGAAATCTCAGTCCGAGTGCGTCCAAGGCATACGGATACCCGAAGAGCGAGAAGCAAAAACTTCCAACAACGAGATATGCCCTACAATTGCGTTTGTCAATGGTTGTATGAATAATCGAACGAGGACATACATGAAAAGAACGAAATGTCGTTCGTTGTGCAGACCCACACATTGGTTTACCCCTAGTTGCCCTAAATCTCGGATACTTGGGCAGGCAACGAAGTTACTTACACTGTACGAGAAAAAGTCATTACTGCAAAACGACGAGAAAGGTCTCAAGTACCCACAGGACAGTGGTGGTCATACTTCAGAACACATTTGTTACATATGCGGCAGTGATGCGCCCTCTCGGTACGACATACGTTAGCATACCACAGCATACATTCAGAAATCGACTGCGTGGCTCACCTCTGGCCGTACAAGTCCACATCGTTTACATCGGGAAACGCCCGCGCAAACGATTTCCAGCGCCGGAGATGACCAGCGCACACCGGGGGTTGACAGTCGCTTCGGGGTGGACGGAGATGCCCAGATGAAACCAGTTCCAGGATACCGCGGAGGGTCATCTATAAACCCAGGTGGGATCGTACAGACGTGATAATAGTGCGCGAAAAGGTTGACTGTGATGAGCAAACAAAGTGGTGTCGACAGCCAAGGGAGCGCCAAGTTCGGTTGCACGACGGTGACTGGATGAAACGTTCAACACCCCGAGCATCTGGAGAGAATATGTACCCACAGAAACAGAACGCTCCCATGGATATGAGAATGACGGCGAGCGCGACAAAGTAAGGGCCTGCTGCGCCGGTGATCCGGTCTCCTGCGCGTTCCACCCATCTGAAGCATCGAAATACGTAGCGCGCACAAAACATCGCCTTGATGATGACCTTCACGCTGCCGGACAGTCCGAGTCTTCCGCAGCGACCGAGTTGTTATGAGCTTGCGTACACATGTATGATGGCTAGTTCATGTCGTCACGTGAGGGATGGTGGCGGATCAAATAACCCCTATTTCGCAGAACCGAAAATGTCAACTGCATGCAACACCGACGCGGTCTCCAACCAGAAAACGGTTCAAGGACAGGAACCAGTTCTCAAAATATTGTGGGCACTGTTCTGTTGACCCTACCTGATATTTGCCAGCTTACATCGGTGACCGGATGAAGGTCAGTGTATGCGAGACGCTGACCGCTGACATTCGGAACGTGTTTTTGATTAACATTACGGAGTGAAGCGGAAGATCGTTTGGCGATATAAATGCAGCTCGCTGAATTTTTTGGTGCAACTTGACACCATTCATCCCAAGAGCCTCCCAGACCGCTTCTATGTCGCGACTCACCACAAATTTGATACAAGGCACCACAAATGAGTTCGGTGCAATTGCCGATCAGTGTTCTGTCTCTGAATACTTCGAGTTTCTTTATGCCATCATTCGAAATCCAAGGACGGACCGAGCGAAAAGTACCTGATCATAACCCTATGGGAGTTGCACGGGATGCTCCGCTGTATTTGGATGAGCATACCATTCTGTGAGATTCAGAACATTGGTGAAGACACTCCACGACGCTAGCCTGCACGAGCGGACACTAGCATTGTACCTCGCACAGGTGACTGCGCAGACTCTGAGATCTGAAGATTGGCAACATCATGATGGCAACCAAACATACATGGGAGCGACGCTCCGAATGTCACAACTGTACGACAAGCGTATGGTCCAGTGCTCAACCATATTCAAGTCTCGCCGGCAGCCTTGGAATCTATGATTGCAAACTTTTTTCAAGTACCGGACCACAGCCTTTCCAATGGTAACTTCATTACTCTAACTCCAAAGGAAACCATTTGCCCACGTTTGCAACCTGAAAACACCTGAAAGCCCGCGCAACGACCCAGAGAAAAATTACTGGTAAATGGCACGGAGGGTCATTGCCAGGATGACGATGATGAGTGCGATTCTCTCCTTGGAGTTCCTTTTTTCCTCATTCCTTGGCCCGTCGCCCATCCTGTGGGCATACCAGTCGCACCTGCGTCCCAGACATCGTATGTCCCCGCGTTCCAGAATACCGACCACACGTCCCCAATCTTGTACTATCCTAATCAGAGAGCCTTCCGCGGCTGCCACAACCCACTTGGAACCGGAGAGCGTCGAGTTGATGGCAGCCACCTGGTGAGCATCCCGATAGAGATGACGATACATATCGTGAACCATGTTGCCGACGATAGTCGCGCCGACGAGATGGAACGCGAGAACACAAGGAATCGCAATGCCTGTCAAAATGAATAGTGGCACTCCAATGCATACCAGGACGACACTGATCAATAGCAGCTCGCTGCTATTCGGTGTGTAGTCAATGAAGGACATTTCAGGATGCAATCTGATGACTGGCCCATCGCCTCTGGCCCACATGTAGAAGCGATGGTACGACCGCTTGCCTCCGTTCCACCAGGGATGGGTGACGACAACAGCCGGGGCAGGATGAAATCCTTGCCTTTTTATAGGGTACCACAAACTCCTTTTCCGTCGACAAAAGTCGATGTCTTCCCCCCCTCCGGTCTTAGGAAATTGAGGATCAAACTCCACGCCATCATCGATACGACGCGCGAGGAGATTTGCTGTTACGCCCCACGGCATGTCTGTCTCCCCGGGCATCTTTGCAGCGATGTCCCAGAAGTAAATGACGCCCGACAAGCGCACAGCGGAGGTAAAAATCGATTCGGCTGGGGGAAACTGCGCATTTCCGATGAAGCCGACCGCGTCCGGGCTTGCACGGATGACCTTTTCAGCCTCGATGAGGAGGTTTGGTTGCGGGACAACATCGTCGTCCAGAAAGAGGATCCACTCTGCAGCTGATTCCTTCATGCCTCGATTACGTGAAGTTGATGCACCAAGATTCTTTTCATTGATGCGGATGCAGACGTCCGACCGAGAAGCGAACTTAGTCTCTAACTCGGTCCGGGCAGGTGAATTCGGATCATCAATGATGATTATGAACATCGTGGTGCACGTCGCGGATGGCTTCAAATTCAGGATGCCTTCCAGGAGTCGGACTTGTACCCGGAAACTGGGTACCACGACGTCAAGGGTGAGTTTGCGCGAGACTGCCAGACAGCGTCTCAGCAGCCACTTTTCGATGGCGGCCGTTTCTCCGTCCAAGGGGCCAAACGTCCATCCATTTGCACGTTGATGATATCGCACTGGTTCGCTACCATTGATACGGTTCGACGTTCTACCCGTAAGGGTCCTGGAGCAGTCCCAACGACGGTAGAGCTGGCACAGGAAGGGAGCGCTGTCTTGGTGATCCAAGATTTCGGGGACGATATCCCCGCCGAAGATATCGAGATGAGTGCGATGAACGATGGGAATGGTCGGTGTACCAGGAAAACCGGTTTGCCTGAACGCCACACATCCAAATCCGTGAGGCGCGCCAGTGCAGTGTGCCATCCGGGCGAATTCTGCGTGGGCATCCCTAATCCAACCCTCACTCTGAAAGACCACATCGTCTCCCATAGAAACAAAGTAGTCGCATTCATCATCCCAAGCTTGCTTGGCAATTTGTCGCCAAATGGTAGGGACACATTTAACTGGACGTTTACTGATGTGGATTGTCACATTACAGATGTTTTGCGACACGAGTATAGCTTCGGCGATGTTCAAGCCGCTTTTGTCGTCGTGGTCGACCGCGAGGTAGACTTTGAGGGCAAACCGTTGTCCACCCAGTTGATGCGTGTCCCGCCAAGTCGTGCGACTGAGCGATTCAGCAAAGACCTCGAGGTGAGACAGACATTGGCTCGGAGGATTCGAACCAGAGGTGATAGGAAGGAGAATCGCGACCTTGACATCTTTGATTGCTAGATCGGCGACTTTGCTGCGACGCATCATCTGCAGCGCCAAGTAGCGTTCCTTCTCGTCCCTGCCGTCCACGATCTTCTCCATCTCATTCTGGATCCACCTCCCTGTCTGCGCCATCCCATCTTCCAGAGAAACCTTTGGAGTCCAATCAGAAAGCACATTCTTCCCGAGGTAATTGTCTGGGTTTCTCGCGCGGATCCCGGCCATTTTCACATTGGTATCAGGCCGGAACACGACATCTAAACCCGGTCGAAGCCCTGCCCACTTTGCAGCTATCGCGGCGAGGTCGCTAACCGATATGGTGCGATTGGAGCACACGTTGATAGGTTTGTCATAACCAGACTCTAGCAGTGTCAGGATGGCGTCCACACAGTCGTTAATGAACAGAAAACTGCGTCGCTGTCTCCCATCACCCCAGATCTCGAGCTCCTTCGGGCCTCTTCCCGCCAAACGGATGGCCAACGCTTTTCGCAAGAATGCTGCAGCGGCTGTCTCTCGTCCATCGTTCCATGGGCTGCGCGGACCAAACACGTTGTGAAGACGCGCAATTTGGACGCACATGTTGGGTGCACTACGTTGGACGAGGAGTTCGGAGACAAGTTTTTCAAGACCATAGTATCCTTGTGGTTCGGGGATTCCTCCTTCCCAGGCGTCCTCCTCCTTGGGCGACACATCAGTGTCTAGATATTCTTGCCCTTGTGCCGGATAAACACTAGCTGAAGAGGCATAGAGCAAGATGCGCACTTTGGCGCGAGTGGATGCCATCAAAACGTTGGACGTGATAAGCATATTGGTTTGATAAATCGCAAGGTTGTTTCCTTCGTCGATTGGTTCCATACCTCCCCTGGTGGCAGCAAAATGGAGGACAGTGTCGATGCCCTTGACGGCACGGTCACAAAAGTGCTCATCACATAGGTTTCCGACAAGCATCTCGTGACAGATCGGCTCCTCGAACGCAGACGAAGGCACAATATCTGCTACGCGGACAAACGCGCCTCGATCGAAGAGGGTTTTCGCGATGTGCGACCCCTGAAAGCAGTGCTAGTTTTCAATATGTACCCTCATACGGAAGTGTCCTGGCTTACAATAAACCCATTTCCTCCCGTCACCAAGAACTTGGGATGAGTGCTAAGGGGGAACGCAGCAAGGTTTGGGGTGACTTCCCCCTCGCCCATTCCCCTGGTTTGCTACAATATTTAGGTAAGCAGGTTCATCTCAAGAGCCTTGAAATGATAGATTACCTGTGTCGAGTGCTATAATTCACGTGGAACTAGCAGACCTGAGCTCTGTTAACAATAGATATCAGCTTGGTCGGGGGAAACGAACAACGTCAAACAATCCTCACCAAGGATGAGCGAAAACGATGCTGGCGGAAGAAGGGGGGAGAGATGGGCGCTTTTAGACAGTTTTTATCATCAAAACAGATAGGGACCAACGTGCATGACAACTGGACGGGTGCGTCGGACGAACTTGTCCGACAAATGTAAGTCCCTTAATTTGATGGATTATCTCTGAGTCTAGACAAGTCTGTTCATTTCTGAGCACGGATAATCGCCTAGAATCACCTAGAATGGTTCAGGACAATAATACCCGTCCACCAATTACGAACACACACTTACACCCTAAGTCCAAAAGATAGGTGTGGCTAATGGTCCTTACCTTTTCGGGGCAACACCCAAGCACCTTGATCAAAAGCACGGTGTCATGCCTCCCACAATCAGATCAAGTCTCGTCATACTTATCATATCGGGCTAGCGATTAGAACGATTGTCTGCGATGACGATCAGCATTCTGGGCGCACACAACCACCGATCTCTATGAACTCAACCCAGAATTGGCGTTCATTCAATCAACCCGCACGAAAGAATCTTTTCGTCTCTTCCAAAGTGCCTCGCATGTGACAGGAGCATCGGTCGGCACTGCTTCCCCTGATCGTCCTCTGCGCGCCGAGTAGGGGACTCGCCTGCGTTGGCCACTTTGACCTAGAGCTGACATGGCCCGACTGAATATCCTCCGCGATCGCAGCTCTGCCCTACGACAATACATACCACTCGTCCCGTGGGATCGACGGCTTTCTTGCGGTCTATAAAGGCGAGCACGAGGTCCTGCGATGGGACCCTGAATAATACTATCTCCAAGCACATTGCTTCCCTCCCTGAACCGGGCAGGGATGGAGCATTATACGACGCTTTCGTATATGAAGTAGACATGACACCCACCGTCGATTCTGTATGCGCGATGGATGTCCGAGCGTCACATAACACGCCAAGATCGTATCACCCCCACATCATCCACCGCGTTCTCCATGCCTACGTCCTTGGACATCACTCTTCTGTTTACAGCGTCACCTCCAAGCTCTGTGACCCCAATATGGGTGCCGTCTGGGGTAAGATCGGTATGATGAAGTGCTTGCTTGTCCAGCGTGTCCTGTAACTAGATGCAGAAATTCGGGCACGCAGGGGCTCCAGAAGACGACGGTCCGTTGCTCGACGGAAAGAGTGGTAGGACATGTCAGAGAAAACCGATTGGAACGTCGGAAGAAAACGACGGACTACAGTGAAACGTGTGAAAAGGCTGGGATGGAGATATTGCAGGATCCGAGGGAAGAACTCAACAGCTTGGAGTCGAGTGGAAACAGTCACTAGATGTTTATCGATCGATCACACCACCCTGCTGGTGTACTATATCACATGTCACGACGTTCAAAACGCACCTGGCACCTCCCGAAAATCAGCAGCGTCATCCTTTCATGTAGCTACCAAGGCACCTCTGAACCCTCGCAATTAACCGTCCGAGTCACCGCTGGAAAACATTCAGCGTGTTGTTCCGTGACGTTCGACAACAAAATGTTTGATCCCGGTGATCGACTGCCACGCCGGTGATGCATTGTGCTCATCGCAGCTTGGCTGTGGTATGAAACGGGGGCGCAACAGGTGAGAACTTTGATGTCTTTGAGTTTGAGTTGTCTGAACCACCGCGAGGGACGCACCGCTTTGGTTAACAGGCCTGAGACAGAAGGTTACTCACCCACACCGCGCGGTATGGGCATGAATAACGAGTGCCAAAATGTCCACATAAAGGTGGTACGGAAATGTATTGAAATGCAGCACTCGTCGTTGACTCCATGCCTCGAGGAGTGACAGTGATGGCCGTCGACAGCAAAACTGGCGCATGACAACATTTCTCAGAGATATGTCGGAAACCAAGCTTTGTCTGCCACAACATCCGCGGAAAACTTTTGCCAGCAGTACACGAGTCTGATACAGGCGTAAGGCATCAAAGGTTCGGTCTAGTACGACGAGCCACCGAATACAAATGCCCTCCGGGATGGAGTACAATGGCCTTACCGAGCACAACATCCATAGCATTGCGATTCGAGACAAAGCAACAGAAATAAGAAGAATAAGATACGTCGATAGACAGGAGTGTCATCCAAAATACATCGTGGCTGCAGCACACTAGAACCCTGCTAGCGTCGTGATGGTGGCGCCGAGTCACGGTAAACGCAAAGAAATCATACACGATATCTTCATCGATCCCTTCGACGTGGTGTCCCAGGTACTTTCCGCGGTGTTGCCCCCACACCCGGTGCTAGTCCTGTTATTCGCCGTTCCCCAACACCACCGGAACCTATCACCTGTGCGCGCTGCACCTCTCTCACTGCCTTCCGAGCAGCATCCCCAATCTTTCCTGGAGGCCGTTCCTTGTCTATCCGTGACAAGGCACGAAGAATATCTCGTGGGCTTTCTCCGGGTGGATGGCTGAATCCTCGTTGTGTTCGAGGAAGACACGAAGAAAGTGAGGAGGTTGAGGTTGAGAGCGGTGGGAGGGAATGTGAGCGCGCTGATAACGCGAGCGAGAGAAGGGAGAAGCGATGATCAAGTTCCGCTTCAGCCATGTCAGTCGCTTGTACCGCCAAGTTGACGTACGAGGAGAGACTGTCCACCTTAAATTGAAGTTCCTCTATGTCCTGATCCAGGGGTCCCTTGTCCTCGGTCCCAGACGGGAGTTCAGAGGACACAACCTGCTTGATCAGCTCGAGGTCGACTTTATCCTTGAAACCATCAGAAAGATCTTCTTCACGAGGAATAAGCCACGACCAATCGTCTGGTGGCTCTTGTGAAGTGGCTCGCTGTTTGCCTTTCGCCTTGGCGGATGAAGGCGGATTGAGAGCCTGAAGTTGTTTCTCAAGATCAGCGTTGGAGCTGGCTTCGTATTGGCGGTAGAACTGATCGACGCGAACCCAAGCCTCTGATTCGGCTTGCGCTCTAGAACATTCGGCATGCAATCAGGTCGGATACGTGACCGTATCAAACGGGAAGCCCACCGATTTATGTGCTGCTGGAATGTCACCTCCCGCTCTCGATTCTTGACATTTTGCTCGTTCGGTTTCAGAACACCTCCTTTTCCCGGTCTCCCATCCTCTCCGTGACTATATACAGATGTATCGATCTTCTTCTCAGCCAACATCCGGATGAAGTCCTCTTGTATAGTCTTGAGTATTTGTTTCCTTCGATCATCGAGCGGTGGTGGGTCCTTTCCGTGACTCGATGACGATTTGGACGGCGGTTTTGAAGGGTTCGCGGAGGAAGGCGCTTCTGATAGTCGTGACATCGCACGTGCGGCTGACCATACGAGAAGTTGGCGTGCACGTTGTGGTTCAGGAAGATCACAATCGATGTGTTTGTAAAAGCTCGAATCATTAACCGATGCGTGGGGTTGGGCTGTGCAACACAAGGTTAGGGCCGATCGGAAATAAGAATTGCACCCAAGACGAACGGAACATAGTGGAGAGAGACGCACAAATAACGCCAGTGTTCTCGAAGCTGGTACTTATACGCTTACCACGCATGCTCATCGAGCTTCGTCTGGAATGTGAGGGTGTCTGCGTTTGTGGTGTACGGGGAATTGAAGGGCCTTCACGCAACAGCTTGTTGCGTTCGATCCGAGGGGTTTCGCTTTCGGGGAGTGGCTCTAGCGTATCTGGTGGGCGTCGCTTAGGAGGGGTCGTGGTAGGAGGATGCTGGTACGATGAATGAACTGCTTCCTTTGCGCGTGACCGACTGCGTAGATGATCCGTCTCGGACTCCATCTGACGTACGTCTTCGTCCAACTCTGGTTCCTCACGCATGGTGGCGAGCACATCGCGCGATTTGGCACCTGTGGGAGCACGCGAAGAGTCCGCTTTAAACTTCTTCAAGGGGGGTTTCGACGGCCCGGGTACGGTGGATTTAGATGTTGAGGGTAACGGTTGTGAGTGGGAATTCGGGAGACGGGAAGGGGGAACGGATGTTGTCGCGGGCAAAGGTTGCGATGAGGGCGGATTCAAAGGCGATACGGTGCGTTGTACGGGTGCACGAACGATGATAAGACCCCCCGGTTGCTCTTCCCCGATGTCTGGATCCAAACCATGAGTACCTCACGCGACAATAAGCAAATCTGCCCACGTTTCCGTTTGGGTGCGCCCGAGCTTGCCTAGAGCGTGCTTAACAATGAGTTTATTGCGAATTCATGGCATAGGCTTACATCCTTCTTCATCCTCTTTGTTGCTGCTGCCAGCAAAGGGTTGGAATCGTCTGGTAGTTTCCGTTTTGCGAGTGGTTTGGGGATTGGGTCTTCCAGTCCGCCAGTTGGGTGCGTTCGTGTTCCGTTCATTAGGCGTCGTGTGATATCTTCATCAATCGGATGGTCCGTGCACGAAACGAGCAAAATCGCTGAGCACGCCGTCGGACTCGGCGTCGGCGTCGGCAGCGACGGTGAGCGGCAGAGTTGAATGAGCGGGTCGGAGTTTGAATATTCAAGTCCCACTGATCAACGAAGACGCGTCGCGTGAAATTAGTGTCACGGTCACGTTATGTCACGTCACGTCTAGCACCAAAGATGCCCGTTCCGACCCGCACGACGTCGCCACCGCTCTTCAACGCCGCCTCGAAGTCGCTCGACATGCCCATGCTCAACAGAAGCTTCCCGTCTACACCCCATTTATCGCCCGACGCTGGATCTTGTCGTAGGGCTTCCTCCAACACGTCTCGTGTGCGCTTGAGAGCCTCAAAGTCCTCGTTCGGCCGTTCGTCTGAAGCGAGCGATTCTGTGAGCGAGCCGATGGTCATGAGACCATGTAGGTGCAGTCTTGGACAGTCCGAGACGATGTGCCGCGCGAGTTGGAAAAGCTCGGAACTCGAAGCGGATTCTGCAGACACAAGAGCAGGTAGTCCAGACTTTGCTCCTTCCCCCGAAGTATTGACTTGCAGTAACACGTTGAGTGGCGTGAGTCTCTCAGACGGCAGAAATTTGTTCAAGGCGCTGGCCGCCTTTACAGAGGTCACGGTCTGGATGGCATACATGTTTGGTATCGCTGATGTCCGAGCAGAGTCGAGCACGGATACACGACGTAGGATCGTAACACGTACTTGCTAGCATCTTCGACTTGTTGGACTGCAAAGTGCCGATAAAGTGCCATCGGATATCGTCTGGGAGCTAAACATGATCAGACGAGATCAACGTTCAACACCCAGCAAAGGACTGATCGTACCTGTTGAGCCTTCTCTTCCAACTCGTTAACGTAATTCTCTCCAAAATCGCGCTGTCCGCATTCATAGCACGCGAGGATATCAGAGGCAGGCTTATACTTGGACACTGCAACGAGGGTGGGATTCGAGGAAGGAGACGACGCCTGGCGCACACGCTCTTGTATCTCTGCCAGAGATTCAGAGAGCTCTTTGAAGCGCTCGGGCGAGGCTTTCGATATGGCTGTAGAAGTCATCCGCAGACAAGCCACCGTCGAGAACGCTCTCAACACGTTGGTGGTAGCGCTCATCAACCGTTAGCGTCTTGCCACGTGACATGGCTTGCAAGCAAACAGCTCCTAATCTCACTGCTGACATCCGACCATGTTGTCTGTGAACGGTATCTCTGCCTGGATCGAGGTCGACGGCAAGGAACTCGAACAATACGGCGTCGAGGAATATCGTGATCAGGGTCGGGTCACTTGCTGGATTGCGACACAGGCTGACAAGGTAAAGCAACGAACGAGGACCATGTGTTGTGCCTCACCTTTAACATACCCCAGTGTTTTTCTGTCGCTTTCAGAGACGACGCGACACGCAGGGACCACTCCCTTGCCTCTAATCTCCGACTCGATGGGTCGCTTGTCAACGGCCAGATCCTTCGCCCACCGACCAGTTTTTCCAACCGGGCGCTCGACCGCACCATAGTTCAAAAGAATCATGTACTGTCTGTGACATCTTCACGTCCATTCATGTTTTCGAAACTGGAGCTCACGGGTATATCCCACACTCCATGTCACTTGTGCTACCGCTCACACATCAGCAGATGACGACGAGTGCTTGAATCAGGTCTCGGCACACTTGGGCGAGATCCAGATTGATATATTCAGAGTCCATACCCTAGGATCACACATATTTCAGTCTGACTCGAGCGTTTTCGGTCATGGAAAGGTTCACGAACGCTCAAAGAAGGCTGTGACGCACTGTGTCTCGTGCGTCAGCTGCGTTCATTTTTCTGCGTCGTCTAACATGAAAAACTTCAGTTACGGGCAGGAAGTGAAGACGGAAATACAGCATGTTTGCCGTGTAATGTATCTGGATGGCATTACCCCGCTGGCCACCTTCATCTTCAAATATAGAGACACTGGTCCGTATTTTGTCTGCTACTAGTAGATTCTCCTCAACGCCGTTTGCAGGTCTCTTGCAAGCCAATGGTATAATTCCAATCCCGCCACGGCCCAAGAAAAGGGCGGTTGTATCCGAAGAAATTCTCGACTTGACCAGCAATGACGTTAAGCCAGAGCCCGCCGGTGACATCGAAATTATCGACGGTGCTATTCAGAAAAAGGCTTCCCCATCGAAGAGATTGAAACCAGGCTGCGAGAGTGAGGCACGACCAGCCAAGAGGATTAAACGAGAGAAGAAAGCTGTTCCGACCAGTGAGGTTATCGACTTGACTTGATGTGGAACGGGTTTCGTGTTTATAGGCCGCTCATATACGGTCCTTTATCATTATTCTTGCCATATATCCGTTCGCGGGCAATACGTTCGCTCGCGAGGTAGCATACTTAGTTTTCTACTAGCTACGTCGTCTACTTGTCCTTACATTCCTGCAGCTTCATGGACCCACTCCAAGGTCGGCTGACGTTAATAACAAATACATCGTTCATTCCATACAAGGGCACTCGGACGACCTGAAAACATTCATGCCGGCCAAAGTGTCGCTTAGGAGTTCTTAGCAATGTCACGCATAGGGATATTGACGTCAAAGCACACACTGGCGCATCAAGAAGCCTCAACCGAGTCGCTACATGTGCGCCATTTCGGTCCCCACTCGCTGGTACGTCAATAATACCGCTGGCCTTCCTAAATAATGACATACGGGAGAAAAGAGGGGAAACGGCAATGCGAATACGGGCAGTGCGAATCGAGAGGGACCGACCACGACTGCGCAGGGTCCAGTGATATGATCAGATCGAGCGAGGCCCTCTGACAACGCGAATATAAGTATAAGCGGCTATGGCGTGTAAGCAATCTTGTCGCGGATGACAATCAGGCGGGTGTCGACCTTAGGTACAAATAGACCTAGAAATTTACCCAATAGACGTAGGTCCCGACTCCACTCACCTCGTATTATCAAACCACCACATTGGGGTCGGAAATGTCTAGGAAGGGGAAGACTCAGGAAGGCTGGGTGTTCACCACCACAGTCGACACGGAGGACCGCAGAGTGACAACCCATGTCTCCGATGACGAAATTCGTGGTGACAGTACTTCGAATGGATGACGGGCTGTCCTCTGCTGTTGTTTCTGGGAATGAGCGTTGAATGAGCATGACACGGGGTACTTGAAGATACACACGAACACGGCGAGATACCGACAATGACCGGTACGCAGGCCAATAGGAATCGCCCGAGCGGGATACGCAGGCCAGCATGATTCACCCCGTCATGCGAATCGCTTCCATATGAGATGTTGCCCAGGGTTTGGTGCGTGCATACCTCCCGATGCGTTAGAAGTTCCTGGATCAAGCATGGCCGCTGGTTCTCTCTCCTTTCTTCGGGAAGATTCTTTCGGGAAATGAGAGATAGAATACCATACTGCGTTAACGTCGTCCCACTTGTCGCGCCGACACCGATACTCGGTGCCCGAATTGGTCGTAGTATGACCCGCGGGCCCATCCAAGACGCGGACGACCGTCGTGATCCGAACATGCCACACGCGTCTGGGTGCATGCTAGTGGCTCGCTGAAAATAGTACTACTGAGGATGCACGATCCTCGAGTTGTTGGGTCTGTCCGTGCTTCCGGATTGATCGGCTGGCTGCGGTTCGTCCACGCCACTGGAACGAACAACACGCACGTTTGACGTGATGTTCACTTGTCCTTCTCTTCCTCCACCGCAGTCGACTCTACGAGGCCAAAGACAGTTGACTCGCGGAGCTGCAGGGCAGAAATGGCATATCCCCAAGGGTAAACGACGTGAGCATCACCAGCATGTCCATGGCGCCTTGACGTAGAGCCATTTAGGGTGGTCATCAGTATCTTGCATGAGGACAGATCGATGTGTTCAAACTACGTCTGTCAAAAATCGCCCATAAATCCATTGGAATGGATTCTGTCGATCAACTCACATTTCCAATTCAACAGAGCGGTCGTACTGTGCTCCACCTTCACGATTCGAGCCAAAATTGGCTAGCAAACGATTGTATGACTCGTGAATGGTCGACTGCTAGTGAACGAGAGGTAACGGAGACGAGTTTGAATCACAGGTGTGCGCTAAAACCCTCGGAGTCGTCTCAGATATTTGAAACTCGCTTAATGGGCGGCGTTTGGACAGTGGCCACTGGCAGCGGCCAATATGTGTAAGACTGGCGGCCACTTGCGATTTGCTTGCGACCCAACATGTCTACGATCCATTAAGTAGAGTCGGCAATCCCAAGGCCTATCTCGAACGTTTGTAAAGGCGAGCATTTTGCAAGCTACAAGGTGACACACGACTCTCCCAGTGCTCAACGATCTTGTCAGGGCTCGTACGTCATTGCTACATGATAGGGAACGAAGTATCTTCTCCATGAAACCTTCATGTCAAACTGGGCTGTACGGGACAGATTCTGGTAGCCCAGATACCACCCGAAGAAGTCGTATTCGAAACGTGACCGGCCAGTGCTTATAACTATAATATGCGCGAGTTCTGCTACCACTGCCGCACTCCCCCGACATAGCTGGGCAATGTCGTTGAGCATAAACACGAACATCCCACCCATCTCCGTTAGTCGGGCTGACGACTCTGCGTCGGATGGCGACCATCACTGTTCCGCCGGTCGGACCTTCTGTTCGCCTCGCACGTCTCCCTCCTGGTGCAAACAGACACCTCGTGGCTCACGCAAGGTGCACACGTTTGCCTCCATCACAAACACCGAGCTCCACCAGGCTTCTCCGACATGGCAACCGGCCAATCAAAATGCGGGTGGTGAGTCGCCACAATATCTCTCATCACTATTAATCCGGCGCAACTAAAAACGACCATTGATTTCATTCCCTTGGTATCTGCGTTTGTGGTTGACAAATTCCATGTCAGAATCACCTCGCGGTCGTAGCATAAGCCTTTATTCTCCTCGCTCCGCAGCTCAAAACAACCTGACTTGCCAAGTCGATTCTCTTTTACCCTACAATGCGGAAGCCCCGCTCTCTCCCCGTGGCAATTTATCTGGGCGTAGACCGCATAACGAAACTTTCGACTCTGCGTTGTTGTCGATGTCTGCCACTTTTCCGACGTCATCCCTCTCACACAACACCCTCGACATGCTACTTAAAGCCGAGGCAACTCTAGAACCCAGCGAATCCACCCAAGACTCCACTAGCGACATTCAAAGCACAATGTCCACCCTTGATGTTCCAAGCTGTTCTCTCAGCAGGCGTTCTTCGCGCTCTTCGGCCAGAAATCAGCGCATGAGGTCAAGCGAACCGAAATGGGACAAGAGCCGCTTCCCTTGTGCGTCTCCTTGTGCGTCGATCGCTTCTACCACCAGCCCGTCGTCTAGCAGTAGTGGCTCTGCATGCAGCGTCACTTCGATATGTAGCGTCAATTCCGCAGATAGCAGCACTTCTTTTGCCACAGGTGGCTTGCTCTCGCCGTCGCCGACGGATCGCTTGAGGCGTTCCCCCGCGCCAGACTCCTGCCCGCCCATGGTCGTGCAGAGCACGACCTCAAACCACACACTCTCTGTCACTCTTCCACGTGTTATCCAGCCGGAGATGGTTACAGTAGCAGCGAAGAAAGGAGATAGGTTGGATGTAGTTGCAGATGCTTGGCACATGGAGCGTGATTGTGAGTCATGTTTCCTTGTTTGACCGTCGGCTCCACTCATTCACCCACGCCCAGGTCACTATGAATGGCAGATACGCTTTGCGGCTGGTGATGTCGACATGTCGACAGTTCGCGCACGTTTTGGGCAGGACGGTAACCTCACCCTTGAAGTCCAACGACGAACACCGGGGCAGAGTTGTACTCCCAGGCATGGAATGGGATCCAGATACAGGTATTAATAGTGGATTCGACGTCCCCACAGGCTCGCTACTAGTACATCATATCTGGTGTGTGCGATGTCTCTGCATTTTCAATTTAGTGTTATAACTGTATTAGTGTTGTGTAATTGTACGTAGAATCATACCCCAAAAACACCCCGATGCTTCTCACGGTAACGCTGCTTTTTATGCTCATACACATGTTTTATGTATTCATTCACTTTGCCGCTTTCCCCCCCTCGCCTTGCATATTTTTGTACTCCCGATTGCAGCCCTTGTGCATGCATCCCGAGGAGGTAATATGATCCATCATCACGACGTAAACGCTTGGGAGTCGTTCTCATCACTCTGGCCGATTCGTCTACGACATCGAGCCAACAGGATCAAGCCCAGCATCCACGCGTTATCACCTCCCAACTATGTTGGCGCGTCATGCAAAGGGTACATACATATCAGTGCGATCGGCGCCCTGAAACATATAACTTGACATTTATCCCTTCCGGGCCATTTCTCGGGCTTCCGTCTGCTGACGCATGCATGGTACTCCGAAATGAACGTCGGGCGTTCCGTGCTGGAATGCATTGGGGGCGTGTCCGGCGTTAACCATCCGTGGTGATACTTTCCCAGTCAACGTATGGGGCCGACATCAACCCATCGAGCGAGGCGACTCATCGTCCGCGTTCCAAGCTTGCAATGGACCTCGAATCAGCACACGGGTGTGTATTTATTGATGCTCAATCCTCGATGCCATCGTAGCTGACTTGGATTGGACTAGCTAGGCAGTGTCACCAGACCAAAACGCGTTCACTGGTGGTAGAACCCCGGCAGTACTTTGACCGACGTTTATTCCGTTGCGTCCCCTCGTCTTAACGTCCGTAGGATGTCAAACCCTTTCAAATAGGACGAGAGCACCTCATCGACCTGAGCGATATTTCTTTGTCCAGAAAGGGGCTTTGAAAGTTCGTACCTTGGGTACCTGCCCCACGCGGGGATTGTCACCCTATGTCCTTGGTGCGACCAAGTTGTCAAATACGTTCAACAAGACCACCATCTCCGAAGGGACCGCGGGGATCCCCAGAGATGTTCCTGATCCTGCTGCGCGCCATTACGTTGCAGCGATTTTTGACCCGTGACATCAGTGCGTCAAGTCCCTCATATATGCAGTGATTCGAAGTAATCCATACCTACTGTTCACTCTTCCATAGGATCTCTCGATCACTTCTGGGACTGTTCTTCGCAAGGTCGTTCGCACAACCTAGCGAGTAGCAAGCCGGGAGGGTCGCGGATGTCAATGGGTATAACAATTATCTTTGGCGACCAAGCTTCACCTGAGATCACTCCTGAATTCCGTGCAGTAGCGTCTAGGATTCTCGTATGGGGATGCTAGGATGTTCCAGAAGCGGTCTGCGATGACTGAGGTGATGGAGCAGAGGTCATGATGTTATGATGCGTACGATGGATTCGATCGAATGCCACCCTTCCGGTCCATTCGATAGCCGAGGCACACCGCATGTATACCATCAAAGGTCCCATCAACCACATTCAACCAGGTCAACGGAACTGTCAATCGCATCAGATACAGGCGCGACCGGTGATTGCCAAGAATCGCATCGCAATTCCTTATCGGGAGGTTTGGTCAACTTAGCGTCTGCGTCGATCGCGTGTACGTCGACGTGAGCCGACGGCCGTGCTATGAACGCACCAAAAGTGTAGACGGAAGAAAGGAGAAAACAGAACGGGGGCGGCTGTCCATGAGGACGCGCCTCTGGGGGTAGTGGAATCAAACATAACGTTCGATAGAGCATCATGGGGTATGCCAGTGCACGCATCATAGACATCGACCATGGACAACGATAGTCGAGGTGGGATTCCTGGATGCGACAGAAAGGAAGCCACATGAAGCCGTTAGTCAAGACCGTTAGTGAGTCGGCTGTCAAAGCAAAAGCATGAGCGAACCAGATGAATGAAAATGCTAACATTGGTAACAATCCGCACTCGAGCGAGCGTGACTACCAACCTTCCAGGAATATCACATAGTGTCAACAACATAACAAACATCCCACCGAACAGACTCACCATATGTTCGGGGTGGAAAGGTGATAGCGAAAGTTCCAGATGCTATGCCATGACTACGCGGGGCTCTTAAGCGGGAAGTCAACGAGTCATCGATTGGACCTTTATGACATACTGGGCAATGGTCGTGGCCATCCCATGGCGGAGGTAGCGCAGAAATGTGCTGGCAAGATCATCACTCGACGAGCGTATCCTTCCAGTCGTTACGTGTGACTTATTTACCGTTCTTTCGTGGCGTAGCTGCAACGCACGGCAACGTTCAACATCATTATGCAAACAGATGGGCGTTTCTGTCAGCGTTGATACCGGCTTGCGTACCGACTTTCCTCGAGCTTTGTGAACCCACGTTCAGGACAACATGAACAACAGAGGATCCGAGTTTGCCTGCGTGGCTCGTGGAGCAACTACCTTCAAAGTAAGACAGAATTCGTGTACTGAGTCGGCGGGCCGTAGGGTGGTGGAGGGTTGGACGAGCCATTAGTAGCCAATCACCTTCATCATGCATCGAGGGAAAACAATCGCAGTTGCGCCTCTTGGATATCATCACATACCGGCTGAGAAACAAGAAGATAGGCCAACGTTCTGAACGGGGGCCACGAACCGTCTGGTCTAGTCTGGCGCTCTGGCCCCCTGCCATCTGGATCTCATGCGTTGCGCAACAAGCCCCCACCAGCGGAACACGGTGCACACCCCACACCATTCAAAGTGAAGTGTTAGCGAACAAAAGTAGACGAGCTCCGGTCTGACCGTGGTACGCAGCTCTGACCTCGTCGATTTGGGGGTGGAGCGAAGCGAGGTTCTGCCGGTTCATCATGTTGACCGTTTGCTCGTGTGACCTCGAGTCGGCGATGTCCAAGGCGGAAGCGGAGGACGTTATCCTTTTTGATTCTCCGACCACCAGTCTTCGCCCCACTTGAATCAGCCTTTGACAACTTCTAGCTTGCGTGGTACGATGTTACGGGTGGCTAGTGCCAATGCAAGGTATCGGCGACTCGACTGACGGTCTAGAAGAATGAGATACCACAGGAGCCGTAGACAGTGAGGACCCTTCCCAAGGTACTCTTTTCCGCCTATTGTTGTCTAGGAAGAGTGTAGCGGCTGGCCAACGGCCTTATAAATCAAACCGCTTGTGACTACCTCTACCTCAGTCTTGCCTCGGTTTCCCCGGAACCAACCTAACAGATCACGCCTACCAGTCATCTTGGAATGCAGTAGCGGTTGGCCGAAGACTCTAAATTGTGGGTACTCAAGTTGTATCTCGTATCTTCTCTGTTCACAGATCTAGGGCTTCGCCCAGCTTTACCAATGTCTGCTTTTGAAAGACCGAAAACAGACACCGACTTTGATTTCAAATATACGTATCCCCCCATCACCGCGTAGTGCCATCTCTCGAGGTACGGTACGCGAGTGGAAGCCCAGACTCACATAGGATCGATCAATCGGAGGTTGGGCATGAGCATATCGAGGGTGCCTTTGTCTTCCATCAATCGGTCAGGGCCGGGTGATCTGGCTGTGTCGATGAACTAACTTTCGAAACAGTTCCAGACTTTCAATTAGCATCAATTGATGTTGACCTGATGCACGGCTAAGTTACGCCCAACCTTCGATGACCTATCGATCCATTCTATTATCAGGGTGGTAACGGCGGCTCCCCCTTATCGTCCTCTCTTCACTCTAGAATTTAATTCTACCCATTGGCAATGCAGAGCAAATCAGCAAAGTCAACAATTCATTCAAATAGATACATGCATCGACCCTGCATTCGTGGAATCAATTGGGACATAAGTATTTTTGACACAGGCCCGCAGACAGCTTCATTACTATCGTACACACAGAAATTGAGGTCGGGAGGCTTTCAAACCTTGCGCATAGCTTTACGCCGTCTCCAGAGGATGATCGACGAGCTTCGTTCCGCTGACTTTCCCTGTCTTCATTCGTTCGAGCCCATCTGGAATTCCGTAAAGCCCGTTCGGCAAAACTTCGTGTTTGTTGGGCTACAGCAGATCCCGGTTAGTTTCTCACTTGCTCGATCAGGGTTCTGCTTACCTTGATGACGCCGTCCTCCAACCACTTTCCAAGAACGCTCCAGGCTCCACGACACAGGGACTGGTTAGGTTGCGCATGGGGATTTCCATAAGTGGAGATGACAGAACGACCCTTTCCTTCTTCCTCCTGGACAACAGGACGTAGGGTTGTAATAAGGGTTCCACCCCGGGCGACAGCGGACCAGGCCGTCTGCTGGGTCTCTGGCAAGCCAATGACATCATAAACAATCTCGATGGGCTTCTGGGTGGCCTTCTGCACGGCCGCGATGAATTCGTTCCCAGCGAGGTGCCTATCAATCACATCGGTGGCCCCCAGAGCCTTGAGTGCATGCTCGTGGGCGGGATTTGCGCTCGCAATGATAGGAGAGAATCCAGACAACCTGGCGAGTTGGATGGCTGCGAATGGCTGTAAAACATCCATGGGGATACTCCTGTTCACTCACCATACATGCCAACGGATGCAGAACCGCCGGTGATCAAAATGGGCTTGCCAGCATACTTGCCTTGACCCCCTTCAACCCAAGGTGGGGTGAGTCCGGCACCGAGCTGGTCCGAATACAAGCCAACTGATGCGGTGTCGAATCCCAAGGGAACGGTAGCGGCTTGATCATAGCCCAGGTTAGCAGGGATCTAGCAAACGATGACGTCATATGTATAGATCCACATCCCAAGTACTCACCTTTGCAGTAAAGTCGGCGACGGCGCTGGCGTGCTGCTGGTAGCTGGATTGATCATTAGAGAAGTTGCCATGCGAGAAGCTGTAAAAATATTCGGCTGCTGTAAGGTTGCGTCACATCCGAGGTAAGATTGAACGTACACCTTGTCGCCTTTAGCGAAACCTTTAACACCCTCGCCGACATCTTCGACGAGACCTGCCATGTCGACACCGAGGATAGCAGGATAGGTTTCGACGAATACCCCTGTCTGCTGAATCTTAAAGTCGATGGGGTTGAGGGCGGCAGCGTGGATTTCGATGAGGATCTGGCCCTTCTCGGGCTTCGGGACACCACGCTCGCCGACAACAAACTTCCCCTGCTTGGATTCCAAGAATAACGCTTTCTGTTTCTGAGACGACATGATGGAGAGTGGATAACTTAGGTCGGATTTAGGGGTATCCTTTTTGCGTGATTTATACTACATCATACGTTTGTTATTTGCTAATTGGCCACCCCCCGAACTCCACATCCGCTCGTTGATCTGGATCATGCCTCGCCATGACAAAAGCACGCAAAAATCGAGTTGCCATTCTCAGGCGGATGTATCGCATCGACGGTGTTCTCCTGAGGTCCCTCATCACGTGATGAGGCACAGGTGACATCATCATCGCACAGTCACTGCAGAACAAAGGGGAAAAATAAGATAAGATTTCTAGTCCGAAGCAAACGTGCACGACTAAGCGCTGTCTACCTTTCGGTTTCTTGCGGACGGGCAACTAGCTTCACTCCGTCGATTTGTCCTCCGCCAAACTTTTCAAGTCCGGGCCCGATTCCTTTCAGTCCTCCTGAAATCGCTTCGACCCGGTTAGGCTGGTACAACGACCTTTTGTCAGCATCGTCGCTTCCGAGAGATCAATCATGCTTACTCGTATGTCACCCTTCTCGAGGAATCGGTTGAGGTGCGCCCACAGTTGTCTCCCCGTCTCCCAGTTCTCCTCCAGGTGTGGGTTCCCGTTTGTAAGGACGATTTCCCGGCGATCGTTGGGATGTCTGTCGATCACGGAAGGAAGGGTCAGGACAAGCCGTCCTTGTGGTGCAAGCAGTGCCCATGCTCCTTCTTGGGTCTCTCTGATGGAAACCGCATCATAGATCACATTTATCGGAGCAGAAGTGATCCGCGCCACAGCCTGCTGCAATCCGCTGAACGGGAGATATCTGTCAATCACATGCGTGGCGCCGAGTTCCTTCAGGTATTCGGTGTGCTTTAGTGCGGCTGTCGTGATGATGGGGGAGAAACCAGACATCTTGGCCAATTGAATGGCTGGGAAAAACGTTGTGTCAGGAATGGGTCATGCAGCCCTTGATGTAATCTACACCTACCATAATTGCCCACAGATCCTGAGCCACCAAATATTATAATAGGCATATTTCTGTATTTGCCCACTCCGCCGTGCTTCCACGGGGCCATGAGGCCGATGCCGTTAGTTCGTCCATACAGCCCGATGGCCGCGGTTCCCAGTCCCAGTGGCAGTGTTGCTGCCTGTTCGTACGACAAATTGTCAGGGATCTGCAAGCAGTGTCAGAGCTATTCAGAACCAACACGCTTCTCAATCTCTGCCCACCTTTGAGGCAAAGTCGACGACTACGATGCAGTATTGTTGGAATGTTGACAAGTCATTATCGTCATATGCGCCGTGGAAGAATCTGTTTAAAGAAACCATGATAAGATCAGTCTCACGTCCACATCGGACCGTACCGACGGATCCTTACACGTCGTCCCCAGGGTCAAACCTAGTTACACCCTCTCCCACTCTCTCCACGACCCCAGCGCCATCACTACCCAGCACAGCAGGGTACTTGGAGACATAAATGCCTCGCTTCTGGACCTTCGCGTCGCTCGGATTGAGTGCGGTCGCTTTGACTCGCACGAGGATTTCCCCTGGGCCTGGCTCGTTTATTTCGCGGGCACCGAGAGTGAAAGGAGCTTGTCTAGATGGAAGAATGAGAGCAAGGTGTTGTGCAGGCATCGTTAGGATGGAATTGTATCTATGTCGGGGGGGTATAGGATGTAGTCCGGTGAAGAGATAACGACGAAAGCGAGCTTTACTTTATATGCTGACGATGCATTGCCTTGACCGGTCAAACCATTTTGAAAAATTAAAACCTCGTGTTGTCCGTGCTGTGAAGGGACGTGAGGAAAAGTGGAAGGAAGCACGTAGACTGTCCGGGAATCATGGTCTGGATCATTTGACGGCGGCTCACGGCAACAGCCTTCCTCTAAATGGATGATGATTAGAATGTTAGACGCAGCACAGCACAGACCGCTTTGTAACCCACCTATGCACCCTCCTTTCAGCGCCTAGCCACAGCATGGAACGATGAATGAATGCACAGATTGGTACAGATCACGATCACACCATTCAAGACAAAGACTGGGCCAAGCTGTCTGAGACGAGTACCAATAAAACAGCGTCCCTAAGCGAACCGTCATCGCGGGGTAATTGCAAAAGAAAATTGTGGGACATGGGAACGTGAATCCTGGTGGTAGGAATTTTGTGGAGCACTTCACGAAACGAAAGCATGTCGAGTGATAGAATGACCGTTAGTAACTAAAGCACACTGACTAACGTGTGACGAACTGCGTACCCGTTGTGACAACGAGGCGTGCCGAGAAATACACCCGGAGCCCGAGTTGGAAAAGATGAACGCCGAAGGGACAAATCTGACCATCAAGCATGTCCATGGACTTAGTTAGGACCGAAGTGTGGAGATAAAGGCGTGCCGAAAAGACTGTATTGGCAAGAGAGGTGTGGTCAAGGAAATGAACGTGCGAGAGTGAGCAAGGAACGATGAGGTAAAAAGACACGATGTGTGGACCAAAAATGTGACGTGTCCACAGCAAGTCCAGGAGAGAACACCTGCGTAGAATTCGTAGAAAACATAATAGAACGAGCGTGCAAAGTGGGTGTTTGTACTCTTCCAAAGAGAACACTCTGGCGAATGTGCGGACATGAACAACGCCCCCTTCACGCCTTGCTGACGATAGGCGATATTAGGAACGTTGAGCCCAGTGCGTGCGCGATACAGAAACCGAGCCGAGAACATCCGTTACCAACCGCCAACCGCTTGGAGAAGCCGGATTGACCTAATCTACCGGATTTCCGCTCGGTGCCTTCACCCACACGTCATACTCGACTCGTTTCCGCCGCCGAGAAACAAGGTTTGCTTGACTATCTACTCCAAGGGGAAGGGTCGGCCGGAACAAGAACCTCAGTAACACGATTCCTCAATGAAGCAGCGACTTGTAAGCGTTTGGGCCTCCTCAACGTGACGTGGGGACACGAGGACTTCCGAGGAACGGGTAGGAGGAGCGAACGAAGCATCCGATAGACTTTGACGCGAGCACAGAAGGAAATACGCCTGCCGGAGCATATCGAGACGGTCTACCTTGGTATCCGAGAACGCAGGCACCGCAATTTGCCACAGAGGTTGGACCACGCCCTGACCAAGGCACGATGTGCAAACGCCTTCTAAGAAGCATCTCCGCACTGGCCGGGAGCCTCGTTGTACAGGGACACAATCGGAACTCGTCCCGAGGAAGAGCTGTCTCTCCGCTACGGACGATAATGATTATTAATAAAGTTTTGCTGATTCCGCAGTGGAATGCCAGCTTGCATTGGCAACATTAATATTGCCTGTAACGCGGGCGGTATACAACTTCGAGTTGAATGGCGATGACATCTAAAGAGGGAACTGGCAGAATTGACTGTACAGTGATAGGAAAAAGTGAATAATGTGGCGTACGAGCGCATTATGATGCTGTTATGATCCCAAAGACTAGAAATCGCTAGCGGGAAAGTCGTGCAAAACTGTACAAGAGGGCGATCACACAAATTTCTGAAGATGCACTGACCCAGAACTAGGTAAGATCGATGATCTCCCCAGGAGAGAACAGAGGCCGACTTCGTTCCTCTCGCTTGACTCGTTTTGGTTTCCGGTCCTCAGAGCTGTCATGTTGCAAGTCCTTAAGGCGCTTAAGTTCATTCTATCACGAGAAATTGCTCAAGTGCGCGCACGACAAGATGATAAGACGTACTTCCAAACTCTGTATGCGGTCATTTAATTCGGCCGGTTTGATGTCCTCAGGGGCTGCTCGATCCACAGGTGTGAGCTCATGTTGACTGGGGCTCTCACGGCTGGAACTGGGACCACGAGGGTTCTGCCTTGGAGCGATTCCGTTGGCTTGTAATACGCCTAAGCCAACAGTCAGGCATCCACCAATCTACTCGGGGACAAAGAAACAATACCAAGTGGTCGATACTTGAATACAAAAGTTAGCTCTGGATCATTATTGCGAATTAGACGCGAACGATGAGAAGGAGTTCGTCTGGTCATCTCGGGTCCGAACCTATGTTCGAACAGTTGAGAAAATATGGGTGTATGGAACTCGATACTTGCCCGACACAGTGGACAGTTGCCTTTTTGGACCTTTCGTGCAATTTCCTGTCTTCGAGCATAGAGAGGTCCCGGTTTCGAGCAATGTAGCGTTCCTTGACTATCGTACCACGACATATTACCAAGGAGATCTCTCCGAGATTCTTAGGGACTTCTTTGCTCAGAAGGGAATCATCATCTATGGTTTATGTTAGTTCGGCACCTTCAAACCAGATTTGGAAGGAATGGCTCGCCACTAAGCTGAACTCGAGCAAACATCAAGTCCCGGCGTATTGTTCCACGGACGAATTGCGAGAAAACGACTTTGTTTATGCCTGAGCTGTCAGGTTTCGCTCCACATTCGATCCCGTCCACCCACACGGACCCCTTAATGCCTTTGGAACGCGATGCTTCGTGGTACTCCCACTGAATAGTAAATGGCTAAAACCACCAAAACTTAGAATGAGAAAAAAGATACGAAGCAGAATGTTGGGTATGCGGCTGCATACCTTTCCATCCTCCGAAGGGACCCAACAGGTCGCTTGCGTTGGACTTTCAATGTCGACATCATATTCGTCCAGGGCTTTTCCGTCGACGATTATATTCGCGGTAATCGTTCCAAGTTGCATATTAAATGCTTGGAAAAAGAGCGGGTCGCGACCTTTGAACGCGACGCGTCCCTATTTATTCGTACGTCAGTCACACGTGACTTTGGGGAACTTACTGGTAACCATCAGTGTGAATACCAAGTACCGCGCATTCGGCTTTTCGGAGCTGCGTTATCAATAGGATCAATCATTTGATCATGGCTGGGTAATTCTAGTGAGGCTGAGCGCCAATAGGGATCGTCGTTACCATCAGCCAGAGTGGCTCAGAGAAAGGTTGTCTGGACATAGCCCTTGGTGGGCGTGAAATCAGCCCGATAGCCCCATCGTGCTCGCGGCAATATATAAAGTGGGAGGAGCAGGTCTCACGTCCACCATTTCACGTCCACCATTTCAGACCGTTGCCAAGTACCAGCTCCCTTTCCAGTTTCTACGAGATGGCTATCGACGGTGTAATCCCGACAGCAAAGATACCACAGCAACTTCCCTTGGAAATATACATGCACTTCTTGTCTGATGAAGCAAAGGCGAGAAAACCGAGCGCAAGCGAGTCATTCTTTCGTTACCCATCGAGAAAGTTGAAAAGTTGACAAGACTCTAGTCCGTGGTCTTCTCCCTCTAGAGAATAAACCAGGCGTCATCTCTCTGCTGGCAGGGAAACCCAATGATGCCATGTTTCCCTTCCAATCATTCTCTTTCACGGTTACCGATCCCTCTCACCCTTCCCAATCGATCCCAGTTTCCCTCAGCGGTTCAGATTTGACAGCAGGGCTTCAGTATGGCGCGACAGCAGGACTTCCGCGCCTAAATGAATGGTTCGTTGGCTTGCAGGGACGTGTTCATGACAGAAAGCCCTCCGAGGGATGGAGACTCACGATCGGGAACGGATCCCAGGATGTCATCTTCAAGGTCAGTGTACCCTCGGCCCGAGCCCACCCAAACTAAGCTGTGTCTTCTAATCTTATTCAGGCAATGAATGCGATCATGAGTCCTGGCGACCCCATATTGATCGAGGCACCAGTATACGCGTAATATCCCGTTGGCAGTGCTCTTCTCACCAGGCCACTGATCGTTCTCACCAGTGGTGTTCTCCCCATTTTGAGCTCTCTTCAATGTGAACTTGTTGGTCAGGCTGATCAATCTAGTCGTCGAGTCACAGCCTCTCATCCTTTCTACAGAGGTTGCTACGGACGAAAATGGCGTCCGCTCAAGTAACCTTCGGTCTATCCTTGAAAACTGGCCCGAGGGAAAACAAAAGCCTAAAGCCTTCTACACTGTTCCAGTATGTCGATGCTTTCTTTGATCGATCGTTTTCGACTGAGAAGATAGTACGGCTGCAACCCAACTGGTATGACTGCTACGATCGAACGTCGGAGAGAAGTGCTTCAGCTGGCTCGAGAATACAATTTCCTGATCCTCGAAGGTTCGTATCTAACCAGTTTCCTCAGGCTCTTTCATCTGATTGGAACTATTGATCCAGATGATCCATACTATTACCTTTACTTCGGCAAGGCCAAACGACCACCTTCGTACTTTAAATTGGAACTTGAAACGCCGGAGCTGGGTCGTGTGATCCGTTTTGATAGCTTTTCCAAGATCCTCTCAGCAGGCATGCGGGTGGGTTTTGCGTCGGGCCCAAAGCCAATCATCGATGCTATGGATCTCCATGTATGTTCTTGCCTACCTACATGTCAAGACTCTGTGTGCACCATGCATCTAACAGTCCTAACTTTAGACCAGTTTCGCCAACCTTCAGGGCTCTTTCCTCGTGCAGGCCATCACGCTGGCACTAGTCGAGAAATGGGGATATGAAGGTTTTCTCATACACACAGAGGCTGTGGCAGAGTTCTACAGAGAAAAGAGGGATACGTTTGAGAAAGCACTGCAAACTCATCTCGGAGACCTTGTAGAATGGAGGACACCAGAAGCTGGAATGTTCTTCTGGTGGGTCTCTCTTCACTTCGGACATTCAAAGTTGCGGGTCGTGGGCATGTCGCGCGAGGCGTTTGCTGTACTGGGCGATACGCTGCATCATCACCTGAGCTGCGTCTCGCTTGTGCGCGGGGAGGCATCGGTTTCGCGAGATCATGTATTGATGGGTTGCGCATTCATGCAGGTTCAAGCTCCTCATCAACTCCGACCCTAACGAAGAAGGCGACTCGAAAGAACTCATTCAGACGAAGGCATACGAAAATGGTGTGCTCGCCTTACCCGGCACAGTTTTCCTCCCATCTGGACGCAAGACGGCCTACGTGAGAGCGGCATTCTCCCTCTCTACAGAGAACCAGGTCAACGAAGCACTGAGACGACTCCGAGAAGTCTTGTTAAGAGAACGGGACGGGAAGTAGTGGTCGCAACTCGGGGATAGAAGTAGGTCCTACACAGCACGTGATATATGATACCGCTTTGCTTGGTTGCCAGGTAGCTGGGAACTTGGGTGTTGCGTCCTGCCCTGCTTCGCATTTTCTGCCGGATTCCTTACTCACGGTGCGGTCATCTAACTTGTCAAGCTACAACAACAGTCTCTCTAGTCCAGGAATCCCGGCGAACGACATACTACTCTCCTCATCGGCTCAACGCTGAAATCGTCGCTGCAACGCATGGACTCGCTAGCCTTGCATATGAACGTGGAACTTTTCAAACGTGGACCATTCCTTGCAGTCACCAATGGTTCAGTGGCTGAAACTCGCCGCTCGGGTAAGGCGGTATGTACGAGCAAGATGACGTGACTCGTCTTGAAATGCGAAACACGCGCATTCGTCACGACGATGCGAGCTTCAGATGTCCTGGGAATTCACGTTTTATTTTATTTTTTCCTTGCGAGCATGGCCCACGCATGTCTTTTTATTATCTTCTCCGCACCTTTCACAGGTCACTGGATATCGTATCGCTTTCGGGCCGAAATGAAAGGAACCGATCTCATTCCAAAATGTCGTATCAGATACGCAGCTGGAGTTGCCCCTTCTATCCCATTGTTTACGTGTTTCAATCTCACATCTCACCCTTCCCAAGAAAAGTTCCCGCGAAGGGTCTAGGTAACAAGATAAGGATAAGCCAGTGTCAGAGCACATCATGACGCTGCCACTAGATGTGGATATCGTGCGTCCACAAGCCGGCGAACGAGGTCGAGATATGTCACCCCGAGACACCTGGAGCCGGTCGTGGGCACGACAGGCCAGCTCAAGTGGGCGAAATGCAATTCCGTATACGTCACATATTTATCTTCCCGGCGTCTCTCCAACTGCGAAGAAACACGAAACAAAACCACGATAAGAAGATCAACGGGGGCGCTCCCACGCGTGATATTAACGGCGGAGTCGATGGACAGGAATTGGAAAAGATCAAGTGCTCGCGGTGTATCACAGCGTTTCTTCTTCAAGGCCGCCGGCGTGATCTCAGACTTGCGCCGGGTAAGAGTGCTGCCACCGTCTTGACCCGATGGACCGTGACTGAGATAAGCCCGCCATTGAAGCACCACCGAAACAACGACGGCGATAACTCACTTTACATGATATTATAGCATTCATGTGTGATAACCCAGGTGTACCTCTTTATCGCAGGAATCCAAGCGAAGATATAGTCCCTTTCGCCCCCCGGCTCGTTCATTGCGGTTTCAGTTGGTGACCAGCTGACCTCCGATATAGAACAGAGCCACTTGGGTTTCTTTGGCTTCCAGAGAGCTCTTTCAGTACGCACTGATGCGCGGTTTACCGAGATGGGATTATGGGAATGCACGCGCAAACGAATGCGTGGGTTGTAGGTGAGTATGATAAAATGGATCATTGCTACGAGGGTGACTGCAAGTTATCATGGTGCCCGGGCATGTCGCTTGTCCCGGACACGTCCAGGATCGGGGTTGGCCACGTGTAGGAATCGCACTCGTGCTATTTTAAAGCATAATGGATCGATATCCCTCTTCGACAATTTACAGTACGTACGCTGTAAAATCGTCGGTAAGTTGATAAGTAGTCCTGGTATAAAAAAGGCACGGCTGACAGTATCCGGCAACGTCAGATGTGGAGGCGGCTCCGAGTCCGAACTACTGGGATTAATCCGTGAAAACCGAAGGCAAATTTACGGTATACTGCACCTGTGAGTGGCCAATTGATTGTTGTAATATTATGCCCCAGAAAACGTGTTGCAGTGCAGTGGCAACTTTCAAGCTGGCATGGCGGTGACAACGGAAAGATGCGGAGAAATCCACCGTGGGCCTCGTTCGGAAGCACGATCTCCCCATGTCAGAGGGTGGGTAGCTTGTGATACTTCCAAGGCGTGTTACTGTTTTCATTCCAGGTGATGGGCTTATTACAGCAATGACTTTCTCGTTTCGAGTTCGGGCTCGAACTATTGCTTCGCTCAGGCACCTTCTGGAAGATGATTTATTACAGCGACTCGGGTGCCCGTCCCGTTTCGGGTTCGCGCCCGAGCCACACGAGGTTGACAGAATGCTTCGCTTCGATGACTCTTGGAAAAAGTAACTGCAGAATCGCCTCTCGGTTCGGCACCAGGTTCCAAGGTTCTCATGGAGGTTATTAATATTCAGCGCGTCCTATTCAAAGAATGACCGGATGAAGATTGCCCGGAGAGGATCGATGGGTGGCTCGTCTAACTCGGACGTGAAGGTCTCGTGCCGCGATCGTACGGGCAAAGATGCTCCTCGTCGAAAAATGGGGATATGCGGCTTCGAAATCCACACGCGGGATGTGTCCAACGTCTACGGGTCCAAACGGGATATTCTCGACAAGGCATCATTGCGGAACATCTAGAGGACGTGAAGAATGGAACAATCCCGAGTTTGGACTGTTCTTTTAGTACTTCCGACCGTTTGGAATCATTCCCTTTGAAATTCGCGGCGGGGTTGTTAGGTTGTCGGTCCTGCGATGTAATGATGCGTGGCTGAGCCGACAGGGTAACGGTCCTTCTGAACCATAAGAAAGTGACTCAGATGGTACTTATTTTGACCAAAGCTTTCCAGATGGAGTTTTATCGCTGCCAGGAACATCCTGCTTCGAAACGGGCGGAAGTCGGTATAAGTGCGGCTCACGGTGCCAGAAGGCACGAAGCGCCAGAAAGATTGGGGAACACGATCGCGAGAGAAAGGGAAGGGTAGTGGCGAGACGAGAGTGGGAACGGGCTATGCGAAACACGAGTATTAATATGTTGCAGCGTTCTAGACCAGAACTGCTTCCTGTTTCGCGTTGACAAGCAACTTTTTGGGATTCTCGTCTGTTTGCATGTATCGATATTTGGTTGCCAACCGTCTTGATACCTGCCCACGAGCGACCAGGTAGTGGGCGCTGGAGAGGACGTGATCAGTCATGCGGCGGTTGTGGGTGTAGCGGGCGCCAGAGGGCTCGTGTATGTGGACACGCGATTGACTCTCCGCGAACGTGGGTCACCGGGAGTCCTTTAAAAGGCCACTCACCACGAAGTACTTGGTCAGCGCCCTATCCGCGTAACGGTAAGGTATCCATCACTCTTCTGCCGTTACGAGGGGTCGCGAAGGTTACTGACCGATCTTGGCTTATCGCTTTTTCTGTCATTTGACAGCTATCGTCACGTCATCTAGGGTTGTTGGTAACCCCAGCATACACAGACCTCATTACCTTAACGTACCTCACAAAGACACACCATGACTGTGGTTGAAGCCCCCGTTCTGGTGGATGCATGTTTTGCTATCAAATGCGACAAATGCGGCAAGACCACCTGGAGGGTGCGTACATGTTTCCTTGGCAATGTTTTGTAATGCCCAGTCTTCTGTGATTCGTCGCGGTACATCCACACCTACGCCGAGCTTGACGCCGGGGGTGGAAACCAAGTATGGATCTGTCAATCTGTCCTATCTTGCCACTATCACGAGGGCACATCCATGCGTCCGCGGACGTTGGACTTATCTTAGACTTTGGCCCACGCCCATGCCTGATAGTCAACTCAACTTTTCCTGATGTTGTCTGATGTGATGTGCTAATTTGGGTCTCATTTCTGACAGGGATGTGGTAGGCATGTTGAGTCGGTGAGTGACTGGCTGTCGTGTGAACGTAGATCTGGTCGGGTGGTCTATCACCTCACTTGGGACGCTGCGAAGGAGCGGACTCCTGTTCCTAAGTTAGAGTTTGATGCGGTCCCTTTTCGAAGTCACCCCCATCGCGGCCTGCACACACCATTCCCATTCCAAGGTTGTTTTATGGCTTCGAGCGTTCGCTCGGGAGTTGAAGGGGTCCCCCAAATCTGTAATCACACGACGACCCGGGACACCATTTACTGATGCATTCATACCTAGGTGATGAAGGATGTAAAAGAGGAGGACAAGTGCGTGTGCAGGGAGATAAGCGAGCGGCAGGATAATCAGAAGCAAGCATAGGCGAGAAAGAAGTGTGCGATGATCTTGTCGTTAATAAACCGTACTCGAGCAAAGTACCTTTTTATTAGGCGGTGTCCGGAGTCCCTTCGCTGGCCTAGCCTTGGCCTGCAAAGCCATCTCCAACTCGACGTTGCCTTCCATCTACTACCACCACCTCCTCGTCCTTCCCCGACCTAACCATACTCCCTTGGTTATCATCTCACCTTGTTCGTCTCAGAGCTCTTCATGTCGTCCATGTAGCAATGGTCTCCAACGCAGATTCACTCAACACCGCCCTCGCCGGCGAACCGGCGCAGCCCTTTGATCCTCCTGGCTCCGTCCGGATGACCAAGGAATTGCACATTCGATACAGCGATGACAGACGCCCGAGAGTCAACCAATATCTCCGCAGCCACCGAGTAGGAAAGGGTCAGCACGGCGAAGTATGGGTGTGTTGGGACTTGTCAGACAATCGGCGTGAGGTGGTCAGTCCTTTCTATTCGTCGCTGGCCATGCATTCCCTCAGCATTGTTTCCAACACCTATCAGGCAATAAAAGTCGTGAAACGTAATAATCCACGCGCCGAGAAGATGAATCTTCTTCGCCGCAGGAACCTCCCGACTTCTCCCCATACACCTCTAACCGACAAGCTTGGTAGCCTCGAACAAAAGATACGCAAGGAAATTGCTATCATGAAAAAGTGTCGCCACGGCCATATCGTCCGTCTCCTCGAGGTCATCGACGACAAGCTCAACGATAGAATCTACATGGGTAAGCTCTTCCCCCTCGTTTTGCCATGAATGTCGTAGATTTCCCTCCCTATCTATTTCCGGCCCCGTGCCATGGGCGAGTGTCTCGATCGAGGAATTATGACCCCGTGGCTGCAGCTCGGGACCCGGTATGATAGGGTGACCCGTTCTTATCCAAGTTCCACACGCTCACAGCCATATCTTTAGTCATGGAATACCTCGGTGGCGGAGAAATCAAGTGGCGCAACGAGCAGCACCAACCAATCTTGCAAGTTGATCAATGCCGCCGAATCTGTCGTGACGTTATTCTTGGTCTAGAATATTGTGCGTAGGTATCCTCTTTTGGCGTTCATCCATCACTGACTATTTTTCCGCCATTCCCACTGTTCAGTACATTATCAGGGAATTATCCACCGTGACATAAAGCCGGCGAACCTCCTTTGGACCGCGGACCGTCAAATGGTCAAGATCACGGATTTCGGGGTTTCCCATTTTTCCTATGCCCAACGCTTGGCGGCTGCTGGGCGTGGCCAAGTCGCGCTTGATGACCCAAATGATCCAATCCTCCTAGACGATTCGGATCTGTCAAAACGTGCTGGTACTCCCCCATTTCTTGCCCCTGAGGTGATCGCAGAGTACACTAGTACCGAACCGTCACCAATAATCTCGGCATCCGCCACCACCACCACCCTACATTCAAACAAATCCGCTACCCATATCAATTCGTCTTCCACCATCAAGGGCGCACCCGTTATCCCCCACCGTCAACCCATTACTAAAGCCATCGACGTCTGGGCCCTTGGCGTCACTCTGTACTGCCTCTTATTTGGACACATTCCATTTCGAGCCCCCGACTCTAGCGAATACGTGCTGTATCACGTCATCTGCAACAACGATTGGGAACCAGATGAACGTATGGGAAGCGATCGTAAACTGACAGGTGGTAGACGCCCACCCAAGTCGCACGAAGGCTGCATCGTCATGAAGCTCCTTGACAAGTTCCTTCAGAAGGATGTGAGGAAGCGTATCACACTCGACGATGCTAAGGTGAATAGTTTTTCGTTCCTTGGATGACACACTTTGCTTACCTTCGGTTTAGCACTATCCTTGGTTTCTGAACGACATCCCGAATCCTAACGAGTGGCTCAGCCAAACGTCACCCAGTAAGAATGACATGGTCATGGTCACCGAGAACGAGACTCGAACAGCAATGACCACAGCAAGGTTCACCTGGGGCTGGCACAAACGACTCACCAACCGCATTTCCTCCCTTTTCCGTACTGTTCGTACGCCCCGTGCTTTCCACCTGAGCGGCCGAAATGAAGATGACGATGACAACGCCACCGGTGTCCAGTCTCTTCCTGCGGTCGTTGTCGCTGGGCGCCGTAAAGGTGCCAATACGCATCCACCAGGACCCGAGTTGCATAAGAAGACGGAGCGAAGAATTGCTCGTTCGGTTATCGTAGGGAACGACTCGGCACCGAGTATAGGTCGGCGAAGGGAAAAGTCCATTGAACGATGGGCACGGTCGGCTGCAAGTGCATCTCCTCAAGACCCAAACTCGAGCTCTGTGCGATTGGCAGATGGCCGACGCGGCTCTGAGACCCTAACTCCCCCCGGGGAGGTTCATTCCCATTTCGTTGCGAATTCCTCGCGCTCAACGGGGTCCCAGAGTCGGCCTTCAAGTGGTGGGAAAGATGATCCAAGCACCCCGTTACCAAATGACGAACGCTCGCGTCATCGCTTTTCCTTTTCCTCAATATGGCGTAACAATTCTTCTCAGAAATCGGCCTCTCAGGCGTCTTCGCCGCTCGATTCATCGTCGGGAAGATCAGTTTTCCAAGAGAACAGCCTGAATGTCGGACCTTCCTTGGACATCACGGCGAGGAGGAGTGACGAAGTGCTGCGGCACCATGGCAAGGAATCCTTACGAAGTGTGTATCACTGTCCTGGCATTCTCACCGCCGCACGACGAGCATCAAGCTGGGGCGAGCCGATCAATTACGTGGAAGACGTGATGAGCCTCAACTCCGGCGAACAAGACGGCATGGACGACGACGCTATGTTCCTAGGTGCTGGTGGTGTAGAGCCAACCACCCTCGTGTCGAACCTTCCTCTCGGTCTCGGCCAGGCGACGGAGGTTATCAGCCACGCATCTGCTGCTTTGCGACACCCACAGCCGGAGCGGTTACACCTTGGGGCATCTGTACATATTTGTTGCGATGTATCTAACCCTCAGGATTGCGGACCTAACCGTCACCATCGGCCCACGGCGACCAGCCCAAGTCCCCTTCATCACGTCGCCTACGAGTCCGACCTCAACCACACCAGCGAGGAGGAATACGAGGATCTCGACTCAGATTCCAGTTTCTTCGGTAACAGATGTGGGGAGCATGAACGGCAAGTGTTCCGCGCTAACACCAGCCAGATGTATGAGGAAGATGACGAGGAGAGTGATGAAGAAATAGCTCCGATAGAGTTCAAGCGACGTCGGCCGTCGGTCTCAGTTACTGCTGCATCTCCACCGCCATTATCAGATCTTGACGATGGACCCTCCAGATGAAGGCTTTTCGCATCCCCCGCTGTAACGGACATTGATCGCCGTTGCTGTCGACCCAAATTACAGTTTCCCTATTTTCAATTCCAAAATAAACGGTCTTCATTTTCCTTTCCCCTTCGGTGTGTGGCTCACATCATACCGTTGTTCAAAATAGATGCGCGTCAATATATGCTTTATCCGCGAATCTACACCTACCTTGATCCTCGCCCGCTCTGCATGTTTTACTGTTCTGTGCTAGCTGGTTCCTACCTTGTTTTCATGTTTTGTTGGTTCTATCGTCATTTTGATATCATGTCTTTTTTTCTTAACACACGGCACTCGGTGCTCCCAACCCTGTACTGAGACAATCCTGTTCTCCCTTTCCCTCTCGTCTTTTCTCCCAGCTACATTTCATCCTCTCATTTCCTATCTCATTCTCATTTTCTGCCATCTTGCCTGTACTCGCCTGCACGATGACCCACACTCTCTTTCTCGTCTGTTTCTTTTTTGTTCCGCGAGCAGGGATGGACAATATGATCGGCATAGAATTAGGTCGCCCTTCCCTCCAAGTCGTTCCCTCTTACTATACATAGATGTGATGTCCTCTCCTGCTGATGGCGATACGTCCGTTGATACATCGTCTGGTGGGCTGGGGGAACCTTACATATAGATGCTCGATTGTGCTGTAGTTGTACCATTACAGAGACGCGTTGTCTATTGACGCTACGCAAAAACATGGCTGTCCGATCGAAATGTGGTGAAAGAGGATCGTTATTAAGAAGCATTGAAAAAATACACGAGCACCGAGAAATAGAGAAGACGGAACGGTGACAAGATGGTAAATAAAGGAAAGAAACGAAGAGAGCGACAAGCATGGGTGAAAGAGATATGCACATATGCAAAAAAGTGACCCGATCCTGGATATATAACTATATGTGACACCACGAAAATGAATAACATAGGGTGGGCCGAGAAAGCAACGCGACCCCAGAGCAAGAAACGAAGGAGTGAGTGATGCAAAGGAGCAACGGGAGAAAGAGCGAAGTGAACGGGAAGATAGCGCGACAAAGCGGCGCAACCATATGAACACGAAGGACGAAGAGAGAATCAAACGGGGTCGAAAGAGCGGCCTGACCGTCGCTCAGACGGGTTTGAGAATTCGTGTTCACATGGCACGCGACTTACGTCGGCCATCCACCCGCGATCCGTGCAGCCCCGTAACCAACTCTACCCACGATATTCCACAGTGCTGAGGTGCCATCGTACCCGAAACCCTCTCCGGGGGCCTGCATCGTGTTGAAACTCGACCACGCGGCACGGTCATAATACGTCGCACCGCCCACAGGCATATACTGCGCAGCGATATAGGGTCCCATGACGAGATACATGCATGCGGATGCGCCCATGCAGAACAGCAATTGCTTCGCCATGTTGAGTCCAAACGAACCGCCGCCGTTGCCGCTCCCAGAACCATCCTTGTCGCCTCCGTAAACGTAGGTGTTATAGATGTTGTAAAACCTGTTGCTCTTTTGCGAGCTGGGTCTCGGGCCTGTCTTTGTGGATGCTTCAACAATCTGGTCGATGACTGCACACTCGACACCGAGTTCGGCTTTCAGTGAACGCCAATCCTCGACAGCGTCTTCAGAGATGCCGGAGGCGAGTCCGCTAATGGGAAGTTGGAGACCGTGATGCCACTTCTGAAGCGTATCGAGAGGCTCAGAGGAAGCAACTTGCGTGTAGGACGGAGGTAGGTCACTGTGAGCGAGTGCGCCCTTGGGGGTGGGAGGGAGAACAGTGGACGAGGATGACGCGAGCGATTCATCTTCGATTGGGGAAGGCGAGCGAGATGGTTCCGGTTCGGCATCTGTTTCAGGTCTTCGCTCTGGCTCGGGGGCGTCTGTCTGAATTTCGATACTTGCCATAATTCGAGGAATTGGGAGAGGTTCGGTTTGTGTGGCGAGGGAGCTAAACGGCGTCTCCTCAGTTTGCGAGGCAAAAGTAGCAGTCGGGATCTCGGGATCAGGCTCGGTTTGCAGCGCGCACACAGCGGTATGTTCGGACCCGTGATACTGTGTCGAAGCGTCCGCGTACTCCTTTGTCTCTTCAAACGTGAGAGTCTCCACTTTCGCTCGGCTTGACACTTTCTGTGATAGATATTAGCCAGGAGAAAACAGAGACATGAAAGCAATCAACTCACTCGCTTCTTCCGGGTAATGATGGTCTGAATCACGTCCTCTTCTTCACCTTCCGTATCCTGGTCTTCACCTTCAAGGTCCAGCTCCTCTTCCTCTTCGTCCATTCCCCATTGGTCACCCATCTTCCCCAAGAGTTCCGCGCCCAAACTCTTACTCATACTGCCCCTGACGCTACCAGTACCACTTCCCGCGCCGTGTCCACTGCCCATCGCGCCCAAACTCCTCATCTCATCCATCTCGAATCTCATCCTATCGATTGTTTCCTTGAGCATCAAGTTCTCCTGCTTCTGCTCGTCCAGCTGTGCGTGGGCTTGCTGAGCATGTGAAAGCTCGCCCTCCAATTGGGCAAGGCGTTCCTCGTAGGAATCGTGCTCGCGTAGGTACTTTTGAGCTTCGAGGGCTTGCAATGCTGTAGCATCTTGCAGGTCTTTGAGTTCTTGGTCACGACGCCGAATGGTATTACGATAACGCTCGGACTCAGCTAAGAGAGCAAACGATTTAGAAAGTCGTGTTGGAGAAAGTATGATAAACAGATCACGCACCACATTGCTCCTGGTACTGCTTTTGTAAAGATTGATAAGAGACGCGTGCATTCTCGAGGCTCTTCTGTAATTTAGCGATTTCACTTTCGAGGGCAGCCATTTGCGTCGAGTTGACACGCTAACGGAATCATAGCATGAATACCATGACAAAGAGGGGCTCCTGGCCAAGTCCGCAACAGAAAGCAACACACCTCTTTGGCCCTCAACTCCTTCTCCTCTCTCTTTGTTGCGGTTAGTTCGCTCTTCAGTTCCTCCAATCTCGCCTGCATCTCTTCCAGATCGTTGTCATGTTCCGTGAGTTTCTTCTGGAGAGCACGGTCAGCTTCCATTAATTTCCTACTCAACTCGGTGTTTGCTTTCTGTAACGCGTCAACTCTGTCTAGAGGTTCCAGCGACACCGTGGATGACGTGGCAGATCGATCGAGCACGAGCCCTAGTGACGACTCGTCTTCGCTGTCCGAATCGGATTCCGAGTCAGACAACCGGTGTGGCATGGGCAACGAGGAAATGCTATCTATGAACGCGTCCGCGCCATTCCGAGGATAGTCGAAAGACTGGTCGAATGATGTATCAGCAGACATACTCCCTGGTGACATGGGTCCGTCGCGATCCCTGTCTGGCGTGCCGTAATGGAAACCAATCGAGTTCAGAGGCTGTGATGCCGTTCGTGAATGCGGGCGTGGAAATGGAGGTGAGGTGCATGAAATGGAGGAATTAGGAGATGTGACAGTGCTGGAAGGTGTTGTGGGGTTTGATGGGGCACGTGTACGACCTGGGGTTCGTCCCCACGTGGATGGACTGGTCACCGGTGACTGGATTACAAACGGATCAGCACAACGTCACGAAGGAGAGCATAGAGACAAGAGAATGGTACAATGTATGTACGCGTACCTCGTTGTCACTAGATCCACGCGAAGATGATCCGTCGACGCTCCTCCGTCTGCTGGCTGGTGCGGGTCGTTTCGTCCAACTCGACGGCGCGGTCGAGCTGAGCGGTGTCGTCCTCTGCCGTCTCGACGAATCAAACGCGGATGGGGGTCCGCTCTGCAGTGGTGTCTTGGGAGGCATGCTCGGTGAACTAGGTACCCTGGACGTCCCAGCCGAACCCTGGCTCGCAGACCGCGATATTGTCTTATTCCGCGCGAACGGGTTCCGTCCCCGGTCGTTTGGAAACGTCATGTCGTCGCTCTCGCCCCCGTCACTTCCTTCCTGTGGTGAGTCGTCCGGGCTCTCTCGGGTATACCGTGGTAAGGACGGTTGTTCCGGCGATTGGCCCTTCCCTGGCGACTCACGCGGGTTGTTTCTCGTGCGCTCTGCTATAAACTGGAGAAGGACTTGTGGTGTGACTTCGATGCCCGGGTTGCTCACAAGGAGCGTGCGGAGCATCTCCATCTCGGAGTCGGTGAGGAGATCGTCGTTGTAGAGATCCGAGAATTCGCGAATGACATCTGGGAGTGCGTCTGCTGGTATGGTGGGTTCTTTGGCTTGGTTAAGACGCGACAACGAATGCGAGGAAAAGATTTGGATGAGGTCTTGTTCGATGCTGTGGATCGATTCTCTGTTGCGTCCGTGTATCGACTACGCGGCTCACCGTCAAGAACAACGCAAGCACGACGCGTCGAGAGGACGTACCATGTTTCTGGGGGTGTAGATGGTGGTCAAAGTCAAGTGAATTGTACAAGAAAAGTCGAACCGCGAGTCGTCCACGAAACCAACACTTTGATGTCCCTGCCACTGAATTCACCCATTTTTGGTAGTTCCACAATAGCCAAACAAGGCACAACAAACTATTGAGTGGGTGCTAGATTTTACATTCAAACTCATAGAAAATACGATGTCTCTAATACTCTCTGTGATCACACCCTTCACCGCTTCTCCTTGACGAAGAAGTGCAGCATCAAGAAGCTCGCCACGGTGAATGCCACAAAGAAAATTCCTAGCAGCGAAATGTTCGGCCACCAGAACGACTGTAGACCACGACGCATCAACCTCGATTTACCAAAGAATAAGTGATAAACGAACCTGTGCGCGAAGGCCGAATATCGACAAGATCGTAGCAGCGGGCACATCCAACTCGACCCCGTACTATACATCTATCCGTGAGCCCAAGGGTGATCGCAAAAAGAAGATCTTACCCGAATTTCCTTGAGCTGGAGGTACCGCAATTCATTGACGGCAAGTGCCTCGAATGCAGCGTGGAAGAACGAGACCGTGTGAAGCCATTGCAGAGCCGGCGTCACCGTCTCTCTGTTGATAAGCAGGCCCGTAAAGAGGAGGCTACGGTCTACGTTGGAGAACAAGTTGCCACAAAGCAGAGACAAGACTCACTTGAATAGCATGACCAGCGTGCCGACCAAGCTTGCCAAACTCGTGCTCTCGAACGCGATGGATAACAATAGAATCACACTTGCAGTCGTCAGGTTGAACAACACCAACGTGAGCATGAACTTCCAGAACGCGGGAACGGTGGCAACCAGCCCGACGAGACCGTACACGATACCACCAAACAGAAGAGGTGGTACCAGGCGCAACGGAAGGATGTCGAAGAGGACCTGTGTCCAAAAGAGGTTGATACAAGACAAACATGAAACGAGAGGACTTGCCTTGGAGGAGAAGTAGGTAAACGTAGAGTAGTATCCATTCGCTCTCTCTCGCATGAACAGAATCCTTTCATTTGCGAACAGCCCCAAGCTCGACAGACACGAGAAACCAAACAGCGCGAGCGTGAAAAAGAATATCCCTGCACGGGCACACACCGTTAGCTCAGTAGGCAGACTCGAACATTGATGGGGCTCACCAAGGCGATTCTGGAAACCTGCAATGTCATTTCCAACATTATGGAAGAAGAGACCGCAGATCACTGTCACTCGAATCAGATACGCGCAACCAGTGCGATGCGAATGGCAAACACAGAGATGCACTCACAAGCCAACGCAATACTCCCTAGATAATGGGCCGTCAACAACGCTGGGTCCCTATACAAGTTCTTGAACGCCCTCCCACTCAAGATCCTAAATTGCGTGGTCCAGCTCGCACTGCGTCGCCCCCTCAGCAATCCAGTCTCCCCAATGACGTCACGCATCTCAACCATGCCGACTCTTTCGCCATTGTCTCCTATCGTACCGTTGGACGGTGCGGACATCTCCCCAGGAGCAGAGCTGTCACCAGACGGGAAAGCGAGAGAATTCGCGGAAATAACGACTTCGAATTCGGCTCGCATACGACGGGCAGTGGAACTGTTCTCGTACGCGATGACGAGCTCAGCGAGCCTCTCAGGCAAGTCACGATTGACAAGGCCACCCCTTCCATTCCTCACAGCGTCGATAAGTTGTGAGGTCTTTCGTTTAATCGTGGAGCTGATGCTCGGCCGACCACTGGACGCGGACGGGACACGTGTCTGCAGTTCTGTTTCGTCGATATTCGAAGACCCAGACAAAAGTGCCCGTTCCTCGTCAGTACCAGAGGAGTCGGACGAAGAGGGTAAGCGCGTTGCACTTGATGAAGGATCTAAATCGGGAGATTCCAAGTCACTGAATTCGTTGGCCGCGTTGACCGTTAGATCGACTGCGAGAATTGGTCAGATACGGAGTTGCAACATCCAAGCCGAGCGATCGAAATCCGAAAGAAACTCGGTCGGCGAATAGTGTATAAAAAGAATGCCAGACGAGAACTCACTCAAGTAATCGGCCATATTGAATCCGATTGGGCATCCTTTCCCAATACTAGCCAACCACTCTCCAACGCCCTGAACCTCATCCTCGTCAACACCGTCAACTAGTTGAGAAGCTGGAATGGACCTCATAGGACCAGCCCATACACACCGACCCTTAGCCAACACGATCAACTCGTCAAACAAGGCCACAATCCCGCTCCGAGGTTGATGTATGGTGAGGATAATGGTACGGTTGTAGGTCCGAGCAAGGTTAGAAAGGGACTCGATGACGGATTGGGCATTGTACGAGTCAAGGCCTGGTGGGAGTCATAAAGATCAGCGTCGTCGTCATCGTGCATTTGCAAGTTTTCAGCCACTCACCACTTGTGGGTTCATCGAGGAACAAAATAGAAGGACTTGTTACCAATTCACATGCAATCGAGACTCGCCTCTTCTCCCCTCCAGAAATCGAGCGCTTGCCTATGTAGTGCACACGAAAGCGACGGTGGAAGAGAGAGAATGAAGAGGGCCAAGCGAAAAAGCATGCGTCCATTGCTCGCTTGTCAAAGAGGTTGGATCATGAATGAATTGCAACCACTCACCGCTACCACCAATCCTCCGATCCATAATACCCCTGATTCCCAGCTCCTCCAATGTGCCATGCACTCTTGCGATCTTCTCATCTTCCGACATCTCCCTCGGCAATCTCAGTAACGCACTATACAGCACCGTCTCGTATACCGTCAACGTTTCCATCAAAGTGTCCTCCTGATCAACATATCCAGACACCCGCCGGACCTCGGAAGATGTCACAAGTCGGCCATTGATGAGAATTGAACCATTGACTGAGCCAATCTTGGAACGGTGTGCCAAGATATCAAGCAAAGAGGATTTGCCACTCCCTGATGCACCCATGACGGCGGTCAACTTTCCTGGGCGTGCTATGCCGTGTACGTCTTTCAACACTTCCAGACCATTGGGAAGGGTATACGAAAGCGACGAGAAGTGAACAGTAGCAGGGACGTGCTCGGGATGTGAAGGTGGATGTCTCGGGTCCATTGGGAGAGCAATGGGTCCAGCATTGGGAGAAATAGGGTGCGCGTGGCCCACATACCAGAGACCTGGAAAAGTTGGCAACCGATAAGTGAAGGACTCGGGGTTATTGCCAATATGGTACCTGCAACAGTCAGAATGACAATGAGTCCAGCACCAGCGCTGCTGAGTGCTATCCATTTGGTATTGTCTGGCTTGGGAGGGCGCTATGGATCCAAGCGCAATCAACAGTGGACCAACTAGATGGGTGCAAAAAAGCGAAAGACACACATGATAACCAGGCACTTGCGAATAGTGCAAGCATTCTCCACCTTCACAATTAAGCGTAATGTAGGCATCCCCAAAAATATCATTGATCAGTGAATTCATTGCTGGTTCTTCGAACCGGCACCCTTGACCAGTCTTGCAACTAAACGCTGCAGGTCCTCGAATTTCTTCTACAAGGAAATCCGAAATGTCTCAAGAAAGACGTACATGAGCACGGAACCCAAAACGCAGACGAAATACCTACCAACACTGCCTTCTTCACCGCACAAGAACCTGCCGGGTATACACTTGCACTTGATCGTGTCACAGGCGTACACGGTGCTGTTCGTATCATAACCTGGCTTAGCTTCCGATGTGCAATCGTCGAGACCACAGTAGAATGACTCTTGTTGGGCTGTCCAGAACTGGAAAGAGCACGTTGATGTTTCATTGTCACAGCTGAAAGTTACTTGAGGAGGTCGGTCCGGAAGCATATCCAGAATCTTGCGGTCTGACACATGATGGATGAAGAGAAGGGGAGAAAGAAATAGAATGGCATACTGGTGATATCACACATTTGATGATTGTTGAATACCGTCTCTCCGCCCGTGTAACAAGTCATGTTCGCAACCGTGCCGTCGTCAAGGCCGTCACGGACAGCGCCGGGGAGGGGAAAGCCGATGCAAGCGACATCGGCTTTGCATACTGATGAAGTATCCGAGATTAGCGACAAGACGGTACACATGCAGACGGGAGATGGTAGCACCGTTGCAGTTGATCCCACCCCAGCCTTCTCTACACTCGCATGGTTCGTCACCTCGGAGGGTCCTATGATCACCATCCGCAAGAGAGTCACATTCTAGGAGAACCGAGATGAGCTCGTGCAGTAGTGACACAATGAATGAACGCACGAGGAGTGAGACAATCTATTCCACCCCAACCGGGTGGGCATTTGCATTGGCCATCGTACTCATTGCATTTGCCAAATTGGCCACACGTAAACGCGGGGAGGAGGCAATTAAAGCAAGGAGGACATTTATCTATACAGGCGACAACAATTGAGAAAACCCGCAGGGTAAAGATGAGATCCATAAACCTATCGAATTGGAAGAGGCCAACGACTGGAGAGGTACATGAGTCCTCCGCGGGGGGGTGGGGGTGGTTTGCTTACAGAAATCTCGTAAGAGAGGCCCGGACCAGTGCTAGTGCTCCAGGTGACATTAGAGCGCGACCCTGCAGCGAGTTTTGAGCCCTGTAGGAGGGAAATGAGGAGCCATGAGTAGAGCACGGTTGGTGCTCGTCGCATGTTGACACGAAGACCGTTCAAGCGCTGTCGCCTGCGCAACCCTTTTGGGAATGACCCATCAGGCGTGGGAATCTCTGACTCTCCCTGGACCATTCCGCGGACACGGTTCTGATTTCTTGGGGTTTTGGACCACCGGACACCGCAAAGGTAGTACCTTTGCTACCTGCCAATGATGTACTTTTGTCGTAATTGCAGACGTGAACTGACCAATGACGGTACGCGGAACTTGATAGTCCACTCCTGCTGCCCCATCTCTCGGACAGAGGAATTAAGGTTCTAAACCCCCGAATTTGACACATCGGGCCCTCGGGTCTCAGTCTCGGTGGTACTTTTTTAATTTGAAGTCGGCGCAGCGAATCCTGCATGCACCGGACCATACTTCAAGACTCAGTCTTCCATCGGCGGCCAGATGGCTCATACCGTGGAACGAGCGTCCCGCGGAGTCCAAAGTACGGCATGGTAAATGCTACGGACTTGCAGTATGGGTACAAAAGTAGCTCTTCTCCCCCAATGGCCACATTGGTAGCTACCACCGGAGAGATTACCCCACATGCTTCTGGCGAGTAGGGCACGCAATACCTCGCCCGCGACGGTACTACCCCATTTCTCATATAGCTACGGACACTCACAAGCATTGATCAGTTGGATCGACAAATATGAGCGTCATCCAATCTTCGAGAAGTCCTCGCGCTCGGGTCGATAATCTTGTTTGGAAGTCCGAATTGCGCCATCGTCATGATGGTCTTCACTTGTTCAACTCCTTGGCCGGGATACATATATGTTATTGATAGAACCACACCCTACGTGGCAAGTCACCGCGATCGGAGCGTTGAACATTGTGGCCTCGTTTTGCACAGCTCGCGGTGAGTGCTAAATTTGGTTTCTTCAGCTGAAAAGCCGCCCATGATTCGCTTCGCTCCAATATTGGGGCGTTGGCCGTATTGGTAGTATAGATAAGCATCCTTCGGTTCGATGGGTACGTCTGCACACTCAGCATTCCGTGAGGTCCCCGTTTCACCCCTCGAAACTATAAATCGCTTTCCCTAGGATCAAACGTGGTAACAAGCGATTTCGATCTCCTGATCTCCGTTTTGACGTGTCAAGTATAGATTGCAATTCTCGAGAAGTTAACCTTGTACCACATATCTTAGCTAACAGGTTTCCAGGTCTCCTCGGCCATCCCGACATTGCGTACGCTTCGCAGCTTTTGTGCAGACAATATTTTCCTCCTATATTGCATGTTCGTCGTGTATGTGGATGCTGAAATGCTGATTGTATAGCACATTGGCTGCTTAACCAAACTAGGCCTCAAGTTTTCATGGGGTTGAAGTCCGCGCAGGACAGACGTAGTCAGTGGACTCTTCGCTAGTACATGATTACCTAAATTAAAGTATCCAATCCATCAAGATTGCTCGTCCTCCATCCATCCAGACATACATCACCATGCGTCCATACATTCCTGGACACGCAATGACAGTGTCCCCCACAGTGAGTGAGTGGGCGGGCAGCCCATCAGGAAACTGGGACCATATAAGCGAGCCAAACCTCAACCTTTTATGTTCTTGATTTGGTTAGAAGCCTGGCTAGCCCATTCAAATGGCCGGCAAGAGAGTCCCCAGGTGATAATGTTACATGCTCTGCTTTGCAGATGCCTAGTGCCATACAAAGATATTACTCAGGGCACGAGGTGCCACATGCATTGCATGTTGAAGTGAAGCATCTCATACTTGATCCTCTTTTTGGAACCTTATCATTTGATTTTCAGCCTAATATATTCTCCTGTTCTCGGGTTACGTTTTCCGTATGAAGACCAAGGGTCCTGCCAGTGGCAGAATGGTCTCAAGCCTGCGATACACTTTCAGCCCTCAAACGTACATATGACCGGGACGATCGCACAAAAGCTATATATCATGAGAAATACGCGTCATCTGTGTGGGTACTATTGGCAAGAAAGAGACCCGCAAGTTTGATCTCAAAGCCGTCAGAGTTTATTAGCAGTATGTACTTACTCGGGCTGCAATACGCAAGTGCGTACATTTGGGGCAGTATTCTTTGCAGCTCGACGATTGTCTCGAGAAGGCTCAGAAACATAAAACACAACGTGATCGGGTAAAAAGAATCGATAATATCTTTCACTGGAGAGAAGGTGCTCCTACGTCATCCTCTTTGCTATCTTTAAGTGCGATGATCCGTGAACACCAACTACTGGTGTGCCAATTTTTTAGCACCGCATCCAAGCCAAGCCAAGCCAAGCGCGGACTGAGTGTAGCGCTTTGTTGTTCCATTCCATATCTAAGCCTCTTCTTTAATCTCTTTTATTGGAATCGTGACCCGTTGTCTATAACCAGGACACTCAATTGCCAATGGGTTCCCGTTAAGGTGACGTACTGCATTGAACGACGTCATAGGATACAGGAATCCACACCCTCGGCCTCGTGCTTTGGTTTCTGGAACGAGGATGGGAATGAAATTTAAATGCCCGTCCATGCGCACACGCCTAGGAGAATTGGCACACCATTTTGGTAGCGGCGGAGGGGACCGCTGGCACACTGGATCTTCTCGGAACCATGGCAGTCTCCCGCCAAGTCTTTGCCATGCGTTTAAGTCCTTATTGTCATTTTGACTTGCATTCTGAAAATTTGATCCATGGTCGGGTCAAAATCAACGGGGAGTCGGATCCACGCCTGATGCTCGTAACTCGTTCAGTTGCGGAATATCATGATCGCAATGCTCTGCAATCGATTAACACGGCCATCGGGCCGACAGCTCACGGTCAGCAATGAGAAAGCCATGAAGCAGCACATCGGTTGTTTTGATTGATGATGGAATTGTTTCAAGCCAGTGCCTTGGAGTTTGATGAACGTGGTGTTGGACGCTGCCGACGCCTCCGGCGACGACAAGTTCACCCTACGCGAGCATGGTTTGTCGATTTTGTGGATCGTGCATGTGAGGGCTGCTGGCTCCTGTGGGGCACGCAAAACATAAAACCAACGACAATAGGTCAGATCTTCAGACGTGGTAGAAGTGCGGCGCAAACGATCGAAAGACAACGTGACAGCTTTACATGATCCGATTTGTGTCGGCTGGGCGATACTGACTCACCAATACGCAGGAGGAAATCTTCAGTAAGCCTGAAGCCATATGCTGTAAGATACCTTTTCCGCTCGGCTAGATGCGCCTCGCTCGGTTAGTTACGACAGGGTCGCCAAACTTCCATTCGTTTCTGCCCCTCGGGGGATACCAGCTTCCATCTTGCTGTATCCACACCTTATTCTTGTACTCCTTCACACATATAGTGCGTTGCACACAGAACTGGGGTATATCCGAGGATGCCGCAGGCTTTAATTCCTCCATTACAGGTAACCGCACAACGGGCCAGACCCAGAGTCTCCGCGCATCGGTGTAGCGTGGACTGTCGGTCGGTCATAATGCGCAGCGAGACAACCACCTGGCAGCGGCCGTAAGCGCCCTCCGAGATGTTCGCGCCCTGGCCACCTGCCTTGCAGTATGGAACTCGCACCTCAGAGCGGACGAACGATACACTTTTTATGCCCACACCACCACTCGGATTAGTTCTTCTCTATGATTGGTTTCATTGTCACCGTTTATACTGGATTAATCGACCCGCCTTCTGATTCGTTTTGTCCGTTACTTCCTTTGGACACATGTATAGGACGTTGTGTTCGTGCTGAAGGGCATGAATCCGGCTAAGGTTGAGGTATGTAATGTTTATTTTGTGATGAGTTGTTAAGGGCAGGTACAACAAGGTCCTGGAATGGCATATAGCGGATCATCCATGTGGTCCGGGTGCTGTAAGATGTACTAGTTTGGATTCGCGTAGATAGATCTAAGGGAATGTGCTTCGAGTTCTCGACCAATTTTCTTGTTGCAGAGACGAGAAATCCCCACCCTGTAAGGTAATATCGTATGGATCATCTTAAATCCTCGCAGTCCAGTAAATGGGCCGCCGAGGCGTGCCCCACCCTGTGGCCTCACGGCTGCCAAGTGGAGATGGGCTATCAGACTCGGATGAGCCATTCTTATCTGCTGTGGCCCATCAGGTTGGTCCACCAACCCCTAGAGTAGGTCATCTTGGAGGTCATCAATCCTGACGCTATAATAGACTATCTTTTGGATGGGAGTGCTCATCCGCGGACTCCATTTGAATTTGCTTCCGCTCATTGCTTCTGAGAAGTATTGTAAGGAAGGAAACAAAGATTATGTAACGATCACTCGCGGAACGAGGATACATGCGCGGAGAAATGCTAAAGGTCGGATGGATACTGCTGCCAGTGGATGGCCGCAAATATAAGAGAGCTTCAAGTTTCAAAGGGGACCGAATTCAATCTCGAAGAATCTGCCATGTACGAACCTATCCTTCATACATCCTTGAACACATGTCTCATTGCTGAGGCAAGTGTTGCTTCGTTTCCTCTCATGACTCCGCCATGTTGAGCCGGCTAAATCCACCGTAGCCCTACACAATGGTTCAGACTGACCTCAACACTGGCTGGCCCATGCCTCCGCCGGCCGAAGGTTTATATGCATTGATGATCGTCTTACCGACTCCTCTGCCAGTCCAAGTGCATGAACCCTCGCGTGAGAACAATTCCTCACAGGATGCGTCTGCACCTGAACCAACGATGACAGCCGTTTCTTCTGTCCCTTTTGCTGTGCCAGTGCCCACCTGTGGACTTGCGGGTGACCTAACTTGCCCTCTGCCACTGGAGGGCTCAATCAAGGCCATCAGGTTCCACCTTCGTATGCATGGTTACAAGCATCCGCAACGACAAATTGTTCAGTGCCCGTGGATGGGTTGCTCTCATACTTTGCAATGGGTTAATGTCGCAAGGCACATCCAGTCAACTCATTTAGGTGTCCGGTTCACGTGTTCCGAATGTGGCACCAAGTATACGCGACTCGAGGGGCTGGCAAGACATGCGGCGTCGCTGAAGTGCAACAGTCGGTGTTTGCTGTGCGTTGAAGGAAACGTACTCACCACCAACGTTATTTAGGTACTGCATACACGGGGGAGTAGCAGGGGAGGCAACCACCGTGAATAAATCATTGCGACAGTGCTTGGGATGATTTCCCCCTTCTTTTCCTGTTATCATAGGTTATTAGCATGGGGGTGAGCCTGCCAAGGAGAATTGTCAATGTTCAATCCTTGCTTGCATACTCCACGATACAACAGGAGGTTCTAGACTTTGATGGCCATGATCCGAACAGTCTGATAGTGAATCTGAGTTGGCGAATGGCAAATACGTTCGCACGCGGACAACGCGAAGCTTTGACGGCAAGGCCACGACAGCAGCTTCACACGGACCTCGCCGACCTGCTTAGCTGGACCACCGGGCGACATTTTTGCAGAGGCCGAGGGAGAAAAGAAACCCTGACAGATCAAAGGATAGACTTTGATGGTTTATCTCTGGTACATCCGTTTGCCGCCGGTGTAAGCTACGTGCTGAATGAAATACTATATCTGAGTTTTATTCACTTGCAGGCAGTCGGGACTCCCACCTGAAGGCCTGATACGCCATCGTGCTGCTCATGAACAGTAACCTTTGCACCACAATCCTGGGTCTGCGCCGCCGCGCACGAGTCCCGTGTCAGTCACAGCACGACCTACGGGTGTCGGGCGAGCCCCTATACTATGACATATATAAAGTCACCATCGTTTGTGGAGCCCAAATGAGTGCCCTCGCCAAAGCCCATGTATCAGATACCCATCTTCATATACCCCGATAAGGAGCAGAAAGGACTTGACGAATTGGGTGACCCCAAAGGAACCGGTGCGGAATTGAGACCACCTCAGTGGGTCGTACAATCGAATATGCTGGCAATTTTCATGAAATACGTCGGATAAAGCGTTCGAGGATCAAAGCGCAGCTTGCCAGAGGAATGGAGCCAAGAGCAGTACTTACAAATACTGTCGGAGTTTTAAAACTTATCAATCAAAGCTCGTTTTGGAGCTGCCCTGGTTTTCCACAACCACCACCCTTTGGTGAGCCCGTCGTCGTCGTGCGCTGTGGACATCGCTGACCTCCCATTGTTTCTGTAGCCTTAAAAGCCCTAAAAATAAAAAAAAGTCTTTAGAAAAAGTAGTTGCCAGTCGCCTCTTGTGTGAGTATACCTGATTCTTGTCCCGAATTGCGGGTTTCATCGTTCTTCGCTCACGTCCTGTGCAGTCGCAGAAAAGTACTCAAAAGCAGTAACGACCCCACAAACCCAGAAAATACAAAAAATGTCTTCCGTTGTTGAAACACAGATGGTTCAACCTGAGCCTGCCGCCGTTCCTCCCCCACCCGCTCCCGCCTACAATCCTCCTCAACCATCCGTCACTTCTCCCTCCGCATCCCTCTATGTGGGTGAACTTGATCCCACTGTCACGGAGGCTATGCTGTTTGAAATCTTCAATATGATTGGCCCTGTTGCCAGGTAAGCTTTGGCTGATGGGCCCAATGTCCTAACATCGCACATGGCTGACAACGTTCTTCAGCATCCGTGTCTGCCGCGATGCGGTTACTCGTCGCTCACTCGGATATGCGTATGTCAATTACCTCAACACTAGCGATGGTACGTCATAAGACTACATCAGTTATCAATTGCTCACGTGACATCATAAGGCGAGCGTGCTCTGGAGCAGCTTAATTACTCTCTTATCAAGAATCGCGCCTGGTAAGTCGTGATAGATACCTTGGATCGATGGTGGCCTACATGTTTCGCAGCCGTATTATGTGGTCTCAGCGTGACCCTGCCCTGCGCAAGACTGGTCAAGGCAATATCTTCATCAAGAATCTTGACGAGCAGATTGATAACAAGGTATTCTACTTTCATGTTGTACCCCTCTTGGATTGCATTTGACGCCTCGACAGGCTCTTCACGACACGTTCGCCGCTTTCGGCAATGTGCTGTCGTGCAAGGTTGCTACTGATGAACAAGGTCGCTCCAAGGGATACGGTTTTGTTCACTACGAGACCGCCGAGGCTGCCGAGACCGCGATCAAAGCAGTCAATGGTATGTTGTTGAACGACAAGAAAGTCTATGTCGGCCATCATATCTCTCGCAAGGTTTGTTGTCTTTCGCTCTCGTTGTACTGGGGTTTAATTCTGCGGTCAGGAGCGACAGTCCAAATTGGATGAAATGAAGGCCCAGTTCACCAATCTATATATCAAGAATCTCGACACTAGTGTCACTCAGGAAGAGTTTGAGGAGATGTTCAAGAAGTTTGGCAACGTCACCTCGGCGGTGATTCAAGTCGATGAGTCCGGAAGCAGCAAGGGCTTCGGGTTCGTTAACTTCGAGACCCATGACGAGGCCCAATTGGCTGTCGACAATCTCCATGACATCGACGTCAGAGGCAAGAAACTCTTTGTTTCGCGCGCTCAAAAGAAGGCCGAACGGGAGGAAGAGCTACGCCGGTCATACGAGCAAGCGAAAATGGAAAAGCTGAGCAAGTATGCTGGTGTTAACTTGTACATCAAGAACTTGGAGGATGACGTTGACGATGAAAAACTTCGCACTGAATTCGAACCTTTCGGTACGATCACGAGCTGCAAGGTCATGCGTGACGAGAGGGGCACATCGAAAGGCTTTGGTTTCGTCTGCTTGTCATCTCCGGACGAGGCTACCAAAGCCGTCGCGGAGATGAATAACAAGATGATTGGCTCTAAGCCGCTCTACGTTTCGCTCGCTCAACGCCGCGAAGTTCGTCGCCAACAACTGGAAAGCCAGATTGCTCAGCGCAATCAGATCCGCATGCAACAGGCAGCGGCGGCTGGCATTCCGGGCGGATACATCAATGGTCCTCTTTACTACCCTCCTGGTCCTAACGGGTTCCCTCCTCAGGGTCGCAGCATGATGGGTTATGGTCAACCAGGCATGATGCCTCCTCGCCCCCGCTATCCTCCCACTGGTGGTCAGGTGCCTGGCATGCCTATGACCCCTTACGGTGCGCCTCCCCCTCAGTATGGTATGCCAGGTTATCCTCGCGCCCCTCGCGCTCCCACCGCTCGTGGACCCGGTTCATCTCCAACCAACCCGACCGCTCCTATTCCGCGTGCTAATGGTCCTCCTCCAACAAATGGCGCTCCTCGGCCTGGTCCCCCTCAGGGTGCTCCTGCTGCTCGTCCACCTCCAGCTGGAGCTCCAGCTCCAAGCACCCGCAATCAACAGGCATACAAACTTAATCCCCAGACCCGCAATGTCGCTCCCCCTCCGCCTGTCGCTGCACCCCCCGTTTCACAGCAGGAGGCTCCTGTTCTCACCGCCGCAGCTCTTGCGAGCGCGTCTCCTATGGAACAGAAGCAGATGCTAGGTGAAGTCATATATATGAAGATCGCCTCGTAAGTTTTCGTGAGGTTTGGCTAGATGATTGATACTTATCATCTCCAAAGTGCTCAGCCCGAGTTGGCAGGCAAAATTACCGGTATGCTGCTTGAGATGGACAATGCCGAACTTCTCCACCTTCTGGAATCGAACGAGGGTATGAATGCCAAGGTCAGCGAAGCTCTTGCTGTTCTTCATGATTTCGCCAAGGAAGAGGGCCCAACCGCCTAATCGATGAAGTTGAGGGATATTGGTTGAATGTTGAGGATGTATGGGGTCTTTTTGAGCAGTGGCGGCTCGTCCTCTCCTTATTTTTTTCTATAAACTCGCACGTTCAGGTTGGTCATCCGCGACCTCTGCCTTTGCGCTGAGCGTCCGCTTCAAACCGGGTAACGGTGGTGGTCGTTCCTTTTTGTGTACTTCGAGAAGGAACAGAGGTTGATACAACTACTTTGACTACTGCCGTGAGCGAGAATTTGGCTATCTCGAAGCCAAGTGTGCGTCCAAGTTTAGCGTTGGAGTTTGTGGATGTCGTGTGACGCTGTTGTAAACGCACGACCCCCGCGGCTCACAGCACTCCACAACATTCTGTCTCAAAATGAGCGGGTGGGTTGTTGACCTTCTAGTACTCGTTGTCAGCTGGACGCATGTTCTTCTCGCGCCGTACACAAAAGTCGAGGAGTCTTTTAACCTCCACGTCGTCCACGACGTCCTAATGTATGGTGTGAGCCCCAATAGCCTACCCAACGTGAGTTTTTGTGGCTTTGAGATCTCCCGCGTGACTCACATCTCCTGGATGTCGCGATGTTTCATGGCTTCAACAAGTATGATCATAATGTCTTTCCTGGCGCTGTCCCTCGTACCTTCGTAGGAAGCGCTTTGCTGTCGTGGTTCACTGCGCCCCTTGTACACGCAGGCATCATTCTGGGCGTGATTACATCCAAGTTCGATGTGCAGATTGCGTGTATGTTTCCCCGGCCCGAATCATTCAATCGTATCTCACTGTCGGCTCTGAACAGTGCGACTCGTGCTTGCCTCATTGAACGCTTTTGCGCTTATCCTTGTCCGACGAGCAGTTTCGACGCGTTTCGGGAGGCAAACGGGTTGGTGGTACGTGCTGTTGACCTGTTCACAGTTTCATCTTCCCTTCTGGATGGGTCGGACGCTCCCAAACATGTTCGCACTAGCGCCTGGTATATTTTCTCTAGTCGTTCGAAAATCAGTGCTGAAATTTCTCTTACAGTTAACCTCGCATATTATCTGCTTCATAACCGTACGCCCAGGTCAAGGCAGGCTTCGCAGAGCTGTATAAATAAAGCAGTTGCGTTGCTGACGTTTACGGCTATCACTTTTCGATCAGAGGTGGTCCTTCTTCTCGCACCTCTCGTCCTCCAGCTTCTCATCCAAGGTCATACCACATTCCTTGTCCTCGTCAGGGTTGGTCTATCGGTGGGACTGGCGTCCATAGGTTGGCGTGTCTCGACGTCTGCGACCCCACTTGCTAATAGTTGCGTTTCGCTAAGCACTCACCATCATGGTCGATTCATATTTCTGGAATCGATGGCCACTATGGCCTGAACTGTACGGTCTGTACTTTAATGTTTATCTAGGCAAGAGCGCCGACTGGGGTGTAAGTATCTGCTTCAAGGTATCGATGTCTTCTCTAACCATTGTCGTTCGTGCCGCTCAGACATCTCCAGCCCATACTTATTTCACTGCATATCTTCCCAAGCTTCTTCTGGGTACTGCCCCGATGGCAATTCTAGGCACCGCGCTTGACCACCGGATTCGGTCGATGCTTCTTTCTCCAGTTCTGTTCGTGTGCCTATTGAGTGCATTGGGGCACAAAGAATGGCGCTTCATCATATATGTGGTGCCCCTTATCAATATTGCGGCGGCGCGAGGCGCACGGTGGATGTAAGTTCACGCTACATCACTCACTTTCGTCCCCTTCTAATACAGTTGGTTTGGCAAAGGACGTCGCGTAGGAAGGGATTCTTGTTCAAACATCTTGTTTTCCTTTGCGCACTCTTCCTGATTTCCCTGAATTTCGTTGCGACGTTCATTTCTACGCGAGCATCGATGGAAAACTATCCAGGTGGCGTGGCACTTGCCATGTTCAATCAACGATACTCGGGGCGAGAGAACAGTGAGCGACGTTATCTTCGCCATCGACCTAAATTTATCCCCTTATAGTTCACGTGCATATGTCCAACCTTGCAGCCCAAACCGGCGCATCCTTGTTCCTCCATGAGCACGCACCTCCTACCATAACAGCATTCCTGCCACCCGAGCCCCATTCACCTCAGCCATCGTGGACCTACAACAAGACGGAGTCGCTAACTCCGACGACGATCTCATCTTCCTCCTTTACGCACCTTATTGCGGAGTCTCCTGAGATGGCTGGTGATGAATGGACGATCGTCGAGATTATACCGGGGTTCAAGCGGTGGAAGCTGAACTCTGCTGTGTTGGGTAAGCTGAAGACGTGGAGAGTGTGGGAGATACCCTTTGATCAGTGGGCTCGGGTATTGGAGATGGACGTGGATGGACGGCTTTGGATTCTAGAGAGGCACCGGATGGATGGGTAACCTGGTGGTGGTCTGGTCGCTGTTACGGTGGACCATGCATTTAGGCTACTAAACTTCCGATCATCTTTTATTTATCTAGATCCAATGGCGCTCAGTCTTTTTCGGTCTCGAGGTTTCAGGTGAAAGAGAGTCATCAACATAAGTGCGACTGGAGCGGGCCGAGGCTGCGATCCCATTTGATTGGGTACCAATGGCCTGTTTGGACAATTGATTACGTCTCGACGAGCATCCACCGGTCGTACCGGGTTGCCCATCCTGGGTAAAGTGTTTAGATAAATTCGAGACACCCACTGCATCGGTATTCGTTGAACGTTCGAGGATCACACAACATAGGCGCATTGCGATCGGAAGTACTGCGACCAGGGCTGTACGCAACCCTCACCCTTTTGGACTTCGTATCCGCGTACCTGCCTCAGGCACTCTTCAGAAGACCTTCGTTCATGTCCGCGTTCGTTGAACAAAAAGGTGTGATCATGGCGGTTTTTATAGGCCCACCATGTTCCATGGAAGCCACGTGCTAATGACTGCACCAAAAGGTAGTTTTTATCTGGAGCGGCCACGTGTCTAACCTTTAGTAGTACCACCGCGGCCGACAGCACGAAACAAACCTGCAGAAAAACATGCTTTGACAAGGGTCTGGAGTACGTACCGTATGACTATCGCGATTCAATATGAAGCTACTAATTTACGACCATTGATAACAGTGAAAGTTGATTTCCTGTGGCCCGGACCGTGGACATCCGATATCGCATGAGATCTCAATGGAATCAACTAGTATCCTCGAGCGCCTGCGGGAGGATGAACTTCTATTTCGTATTCTACTACGCCGCGCGTCACCGATGGCGGCGATAACTAGATATAATTGGTACGGGTAATGTGACCCATTCTGATTTCTTTACCCACGCCTTCTAGGTACAGAACTTTATCCCGACTTGTAATTTGCTGGGACTCGAGGCAAGTTAAAACTGCAATTTTACTAGTGAGTGGCGGCGTTAGTGTCTCTGCAGAAACACGGGGTAGGCAACTGGTCGGTCTGGGACAGACCAGCATGCCACTAGGCATCCTGCTCCACCGTCGGAGACAATTACTCGCAAGGATGTAGCACTGACCCCACGTCCGTGAAAATCCAACAGCGAGTATAGCGGGCAGTGTCGAGGCGGAGGGGGGCGAAAATGGCGGTACTGCAACCGTGTCTAACATCCACCATATTTGCCGGTGTTACCATGCAGTTAAAACCTTGCTGGTCATCATTCCGCAGTCGACAGTACGTATCTTTGTAACTCTGCATTTGCTGAGGGACTTGATGCACTCAGGCCTTTTTTTTATTCATCACCAACATCATGGTCTCCACAATAATTTAGGTAGTTTGGTTACGTCTTGGTCCCTCTGTGTGTGCTTGAACAGCCCTGTGTGGCCACTGGATTGATGCCTTCTCTAACCTGGCAGCGTCATTTATACAATTCAGACATTCACGATAATTTTCTCATCATACAGTACTACCTCCGCAACAATGCCAATGCTCAGCTGCAATTATCCCATCGTCCATGTTATTCGTTGTTTTTGTCAAGTCATTTCCCATCCGCTACTCGGCCAGAGTTGCGTGATTGGTTTTCGGAGCGTGTGGTGAGTGAGCATTCTCACTGTTTGTTTGTATAGTGTAAGAAAGTAAGAGCTAAACACCAGCTATTCATCTCAACGCACATACACATTACGATGACAGTATAGTACGGGGAAAAAAAAACTGATCAGCACCACTTAGTCATGAGCATATAACGTGGATTGCCTCCAAACCCTGTACCTTTCATGGTCCCGCTGGTGTGGCGCCTGGGGAACATTCAGCACTATTTTTTTTTTCTAAATGCAGTGCAGATAGGCTGACCGTTACACTTCAGCGGTACCATGTGCCTCGCTAACGTCTCAAGTCGCGTGTACTGTCTGCCACAATTGAAACACCGGAACCGAACGCCCAAATGGGTTGACTGGATGTGCCTTGCCATGTTGACCCATTGCATGGTATGAGAACAACCCATCCATGGACACTGGACAGTCTGCCGTTGTGGATGCCTATGACCATGCATACGAAGGTGGAATTTGATAGACCCGACCGAACCATCAAATGGTAGAGCACAATGCAATCCACTGGAGAGACCGCAGGTGGGCGCTGGCGCAGCAGGAAGGATCAGAGGAACAGGTGGTGCTGTTGGTTCAGACGCAGAAACGCCGTTTGAGGTATTGATCTCATAAAAATTTTCATGCGTTTGAACTGACTCGGGGTTAACTGACAGGGGAATCAGCAGGGTCAGCATTGGTGTATGCCAGCCTTACCACCACCAGCACCACCAGCACTTTCGACTGG
>JBBPLN010000023.1:0-67979 GCA_038089815.1 Sutorius eximius | reverse complement strand
CGAGCGACCCCGCCACCACCACCACCACCACCACCCGCACCCCCGCACAAACTCCCAGACAACCTCGCTCGTTACTTGAAACAAGACGGGACGCTTGCAAGAGCATTCATCTCTTTTAAAGATATCGCTGGGCGATGTGATACCCGTCTGCTGGAGATCAAGTACCCATTGATCGGTCAACGCGCCGAGACGTCGGGTGGTGCGACGACGATGGAGCTTGGCGAAATTGCGCTTCAGGTGTTTAGGTTACCGTCGCTTCCTGGTGTCGTGTCCAACCAACTGCCTCTGAGTTTGGATGAATGTCTCCGTGGCCTCAGACATGTGGCGTGGCATAAAGTCACGTACTTTGAGGGTACGCTGACGCAGAATGGGGGTGACTGCACGGTGAGTGTCGTCCCCTTGGTGTTTGCGCTAGTTCTCGAACCTCGGGCTTTTGCAGACGTGGCGGCGACGCATGTTTAGAGTGACTGGTGCCAATCTTGTTGCGTTCAATGACGTGACTAAGAAAGCTATGGCGACGATCAATCTGAAGAAAGCCATTGCAGTCGAGGACACTCAAGATGCGCGATCGACCGCACTGAATCCTGATGGTCGCTGTCGGGACGACTATGATTCGTTGATCGCTGTTGAGCGTTCGTTTAGGCTCGTGTTTCCGTCCGAACAAGAGATTTTGTTTTTCGCCGATTCGGACGAAGAAAAGGCGAGATGGTACGTGCGTCGTAACGTGGGTTTTGCCTGTTCATTGACGGGGTCAATTGGTGTGCAGGCTCGAAGTCCTTCGTGCGTTGGTTGGACACATACCACCGAATCCGCTCTGGGCGGAGCTCGTTTGGCAACGTCAACAAGAAATGGTGCATTCTGCGTCGAATAGCTGAACAGCGCGGTTTTTTCTTCTTTGCTCGTTCCTCTTTGGCAATTCGTTTGTTCTCTTTATATGCCATTTTTTTTATCCGTGAACTTTTTTTTGCCGTCACCTATTGATCACCTATTCTTTCCCTGTTCCTCTTGATATGATATGCACGTGGTGAGGTTTTTCATAAATTGCACTTGCCCATGCTATTTTTTCTTGTACGACTAAGCGCTATATAAGTATGTGTATAAATGCCACAAGGTTTAAAACTCGATTTCGGTCCGATTGCGCTCTTTTGATTTTGAACGTTAACCCAGGTTGGATGGAATTCTCAGGCTTTCACTTGTTGACTTGAAAGTACGAGTACATGGTGCGGTCGGTGTATTTCCAGATAGCTTGCTCGCCGTCGTGAAACCCCCACCGAAGATGAGGAGAAAGAGGATGACAGACAAGGATAATGGAAACGTAACTCTTGGCTAACGCCAAAACACCTTTGCGGCGTGTTGTCCTCGACGATGCCACAGAATTTCAATGCCGGGGGAGGTTAGTCCCTTATGGGGCGAGCGTAGCGATCGCGCACCCGCTGTTGACACGGTTTTTATAGGTTTCTCATTCAAATCATACACAGCGTGCTTAACGGTTGGGAACATGGCCCTCGTTTATCTTATCTCGTTCTCAGCGTCAGGTAGCGTTTCCCCCGGTGAGGCTCGACCGTGAGTCAAACCAACTGAAAGCTGCCTCACTTCTCCTCGTTTCAGGTGCTCGAAGCATGGATGTTCTTGCCTATGTGAAGGTGGGCTGCCTCGTGAGCGACGTTCCGTGTGAAGCAGCCCCGAGTGTCCAATGGCAAGACAATGTGAGAGTGTCCCCACCCAGAACGTACCTATCCAACCTTTCCAACGCTCCAGGACTCATCGGGTTTACTCCTCCGAGCTTATAAAGTCTGCCGGCGCGTTCGTAGGGTGTCAGTTCCCCAGTTCCACTCTACCACAATGTCGGCTAACAAAGTTAAGCTGCAAGCCCTCTTGTCCTTGATCAACACGGCGGCTCAGGAGGCTATCGCAGAGTATGAGAAAGCGGGCGGTGATGTTCCCTCCATAGATGCCACCGAATTCCACCCTTTGGACAATGCTATCGACCAGGTTGCACTGAAAAGCGCCCTTCGGACTCTCGAGGGTGCTTGTTCTCAGCTGTGCACTACCCTGGCACCACCGTCACACACTGCCATCAATGTACCCCCTGCCACTGCCTTACCTCTTACACCAACGCTGACATCCATCCCCCTAGCTCGTGCAAATTTACGATTATGCTTGCGTCCGCGTGGCTGTTCGAGAGAACATCACCAATATCCTCACGAATTACCCCAAGGGTATTCATGTTAATGAACTTTCCAAGATCGTCAACATCGACGCAAAGAAACTCGCGCGTCTGTTGCGCGTTCTGGCCACCAGAGGTTGCTATTCCGAAGGTCGGTCGTGTTGCTTGATATCAAAGTGCCCCACTGCATTCATCCTGCTTTTCAGTGGAAATCGACACGTTTGCAAACAACCGACTGTCTCTGATTCTCCACAGCGAGCACCCAGTCCGTCACATGGTCAACCTGCACGTTGAGGCGTGTGCAAAGGGCGCCGCTGTGTTGTACGAATCCTTGAAAGATCCAAAGACCGGATACTCTGACCACCCTGACCATGCCCCGGTCATGTTTGCCAACAACAAGGAGGGTATCACCGGAACCTTCTTTGATTGGATGAGAGAGGAGGTGAGGATATGTTCAATTCACGTGCAAATCCAGTTGTCTTACTTCGTGTTTCAGGACGGTCGAAGAGAGGTACGCTGATGGATAGTATTTTGATACTTTCGGATCTCAACATGCGCAGAGCTACCACCGATCTATGCGCGGACTGAACCATATCATGGGCTCTCTCGCTGTACTAACCCGTGCGTACCGTCGGTGCGATTTTCAGCGCTATCTAACTGCGCATTCAGACTTCCCCTTTGAGAAATATTCTACAATCGTCGATGTCGGTGGAGGTATCGGTGCTTTCTCCCTTCCTTTCGCAAGAATGTACAAACACGCCAAGATCACAATTCACGATTTGCCAGAAGCACTCGTTCAAGCGCGAGGTGTAAGCCCTGTGTTTTATAGTCATTCGGTGCAATATCTCAATCTTCCGCTAGGTCTGGGCGAGAGATTGTCCCGAGGCGGTTCAGGAAAACCGAGTGGAGTTCGCCGAACTCAACTTCTTCACCCAGGTTCCCGTCAAGGGCAAAGACATCTATTATGTAAGTACACGTCCATCGTTATAAGACCTCATGACTGACGGAAATGGGACTTGGGTAGCTCCGCAACATCATCCATGACTGGCCCGATCAGGAATCGGCACTCATCCTTCGAAACCTCCGTCAAGCGTTGGCACCCCACAGCCGTGTCCTCATCCGTAAGTTCAGTTCATTTCGCATCATATTATCTTGTTCACAGGCCAGCACAGATGACTATGTTCTTCGCGAACTCAGTCGTGAGCAGACCCAGGAAGAAGCTGCGTCTCTCGGCGCCGTCGTGGTCAGTATCTCCTTAGTTACTCCGGCCAGTTCCAATTGACCCCTTCTCATGGTTCCCAGGCCCCTGAACCGCTGCTTCCTAACTTTGGTGTTGGCAATGCTCGTATGTACGAACAGGATCTGTCCATGTGGATCCTTCACAATGCCAAGGAGCGCACGCTGCAGAATTCTTTGGAACTTTCGTACGCCTAATCGTTGTGCAACTAGCCTTTCGAGTGCTCTGACGCTGGACCGTTTCACAGGACCGCAGCAGGTCTCAAGCTCGAGAAGGTCTGGGACCTCGCGGAAGCGTGCGTTCTCGAATTCTCGGCTGCGTGAGGGATAGGAAGGCAGCCATAAACATTTCGCGGGTCATGCATAGCTGTGTGTTCATCCACACATGCTGTGATGTACAGGAACATTCTGGGGAATTCGCGCGCCGGCGATTTACAACCAAACCACAGCATCTCCAGACATTATACGTTATTTATTTTGTTCAATTCAAACCTAGTAACATCATCCCACCCATGATCAACGATAAGAAGAGATCTAAAGGTAACTTGATAGGAGTTACCACAGCCTCTGAACCTGTTTCCACACTTTCAATATGCCAGTTCCGATGCTGTGATAAGGCGATAAGAATTAGCTTTTATCGGGGCACGGTTCCAGTTTTCACGTACTTTGCATGTTCGACTTGGTCCAATGGAACCCACCATGTAACATCGGTGGCAATGGCATTCCCAGCCTCGGCGTCCTCGGATGGTTCTGACCGCTTTCGAGATTTGCCATTGCCCACCGCCTTGATTTTCCCATCCATCGAGCAGCCAGACTTTTGCCGCAGCTTTGGAAGCTCGTCCCCACCACCCTCCAGTAGCACCCACTGGACACGATACGTTTTCCTGATATGCGAGAAAACATGGACGACATCTCCTGCGGGCTTGACGTGCACGATTCGCACCGCTCCGTGTGCGTTCCCATCGTCCCTGTCGTCATCGTTACTCTTAACTTTGGAACAATTCTGCCGCTTCGCGTGTGAATACGGATGCAAGGGTGGGCCAACAAGCAAGTCCTTGAGAAGGCTGTTCGGAATCTCACCCACTTTGGCTGCCGTCGCACACAGACCCGAGATATTGGGTACAGTTGGGAACTCGTGTAGTCCTGCGAGAAGTCCTAAAGGTTCGAACAATGATGGTCAGTCTTCGACATATTGTGTTTGCGCACGCGCGGAAAAAGGCACACATGGGTCCGCGTGGGATGGGACACTGACCTCCTTCTGGGCGACGGACGAGCAAGAAGAACCGGTTGCGTTCGTCCGGAGTGCGCCATTCGATCACGTTGACGGAGTCGAGCTCCTCACGCGCTTTTTTGCGCTCGACTTTCATAGGATAGATGGTCACTAGACCCGCATCTTGGTCGTCTGTTGAGAGCGGTTCGCAAAGGGAGCACAATTCTTCAATATCTGGCTCTCCATTAACTGGGTTCTATCAAGGATGTCGCTTGAGACAATACAAACACGCGGATCGAAGTGGTTCCCTTACGGATCCAGGTTGTGTCTTTCGGTATGCCCGACACCAAGGTCGGAGAGGGCAGTTGTTGCACGCAGGATCTCTGACCTTGCATACTGTACTCCCGAGTTCGATGAGTGCCTGGTTGATATCTCCTGGATGTGATGAATCCTCCACAAAGGCTTCTGCACCTGCCCACAATATATCCTGGGCTCGCTTTGCTTTCGGCGGTGCATACAGCGCCAGAAAACGCGTGAGTAGTCGGATAACGTTTCCATCCAACTACAAGTAAAGTTCTTTATCCGTTGAAACACGAGACCGAAAAGGGATCAGAAGACTTACGACGGGAACGCATTCGTTGTAAGCGATAGAGCAGATTGCACCGGCGCTGTAGCGACCGATCCCGGGTATCTTTGCTTGCATATCCACTGCATTATCTGGCAATCGACCATTCAACTCTTTGACTACTTTCTGCGCGCCACTTAGCAGACGAGTAGCACGTGAGTAATAACCGAGGCCTTTCCAAAGGCTGTTGACAGTATCGATATCTGATGCGGCGAGGTCTCTGATAGTCGGGAATCTGAATAACGTTGGGACGAACATCAACGGCGAGTGCGGAGAGGGATGCACGCACGCACTTGGTCATCCATTTGTTATAGTAGGGTATGACAGTCGCAACCTGGGTCTGTTGAAGCATGATCTCTGACACCCAAACCTATGATCGTGTCAGCGAGCCATATGGAATGACGAACGGTCCTCAAAACGAACCTCATATGCACGCTGCGCTCTGCCGACTTCGTCCAGTGATCCATCAAACGTTTTCCTCCAGGGCATCCCTCGAGCCTCGCGTATTTTCCCATACCAATCCAACATCACGTCTCGGACCGGGTCGACGTCGGTGATGACGTGCCAGGACGTTGGATGTGCAGCATGATTGCTCCCATTTGGTGCCACACGTTCCTCGGAGGCGGTGGTCAAAGTGGAGGTCCCAGTGCGCGATCGTTTTGACGCTACTTGACGCGTCTGACGCGTCCTTTTGTTGCGAGGCTTGGGTGCTTCCCAATACGACTCATCGGATGCTTCTAGGAACTCGCTGACATCGCTGTCGAAGTCGGTGCGCGTCCGTGTGCGTTTGGGCATGCTAAAGAGTCAGCGCTTCAGCAGGCAGTCCAGTGGTCGTCCTGTCGGGGTTTCGTGAGCTGCCCTTGAAGCGACTCAGGTGATCGACTAGTCATGTACATGGCAAAGAGATCGACGGCGTGAGCGTCTTCGGTTGTACTACGTTGTATGTACGTAGCAGCGTTTCTGACTCGTTGCAGCTAGCAGTCTCACCAAGACATTAATTACACCACCGGGAACGAGCCCAGCTGAAAGAAGGGAAAAAAACTCGACATTATACGAACAGAGACAACAACCTACACGCGGTCAGCCATCCCTGCCACTCGAATTCCGGAGGAAGACAAAGGATGCTCGCGCTGGTCGGAAAGGGCCACTGGACAAGCAAATTATGGGACGAGTCGCATCTGTCCACCAGGCAATATACTCCTTCGTCTACGCGCCCGCTCGAGCGGTGGCAAATCGTCCTCCTCTCTCGATCTTATACTCACATCGGGATCCTGAGCTGTATGGCCGCGCGATGAGATTAGAATCGCGCTGAGAATCAAACATGCACCTACAGGGTGACCCATCAACACCAACCGCGCCTTCTTCGTCTTCGTCGGCTTCTGAAGACATGTGTATAGGCATCTCATAGTCAGGTCCCGGGGAGACGGGAATCAGGTGTTTCGGGAGCATGGACCGGCGGCGCTAAAAACACATACATGATCAGTATCAGCACTGGGAACTATAACAGAACGAGAGGGAGCACCTTGTGGTTACCGCCCGCCACATTGATCACATCCACATCGATCTTAAACTTCTCTTCGTCTACCCTTGCGCGCTTCTCGGCGCACTCGACTACCCACGCGATGCCAACGACGATGGGTTTAGGATCGTTCAACATACTAATCGACAGCCAGGGCAGTAATCGAATTCAGGTGACCGGTTACATGACAAGTCATACAGGATGCAAAATGGACTCACCGATACCGTGTCAACGTATTTGGGAGTCCGTTCTTGTATATTATATGCGTGCACGTCTGGCCGAGGCGACCCATAATCTGACAATTTACCCAGACCGGTCGAACTCTGCGCCTCCGCGCAATCAAGAAGAATGCTCACCTTTGCCCCGAGTCCCTTCAACATATCGACAAACAGACTCCCCGCGTCGTCCCCTTGCTCTGTCCGCACGTCCACGAATATAGCGCACCGCTTCAAAATCTTGAGCGAGGACTTCTTGACGCCGCCTGAACCGTTCACCGTCGCATTGTCCGGCCCAGTACCACCACTACCGTGTACCTCGTTCCCACTGAGACCTACACCGGAACCATCGAGCACAGGACTATCCTTGCCGGCCGCCGCAGTCGAGCTCCGCAGCCCACTGCGCGTCCCGACTACTCTTGGCTTCGGTGGAGTAGGCGTCTGCGGTAACGATGACAGGCTCTCTGAAAGCGCATGGAGTGCCGACGAAGCCGGGTTGAGCGTCGACGAAGACACAGCTCGCTGTTTCCCCTTGTCCGCTGAGATGGGTGAGACTGTCAAGTCGATCTCCATATTATTGATTGCAGTAGCAGCCGTTGGCAACAATAGCTTTGGGGACGCGGCATTTCCACCTTTGCCAGTCGAGGATCCCGCCAAGGTGTCTTGCATCACCATGTCCTGTGACGCAAATACATCTTCTTCGCCCGCGGCACCTCCAGCGTCTTTCTCCCCGCCCAAGTCCAAACTTGATTTGGGCCTGCCACCTTCCGAGTCATCCCCCAAGTCGTCCGTGCCTCCCGATCCTTTGACGGGACTGCCCGCAACAACTGGTAAGCTCGTCTTCTTGCTCGCCCTGTCACCTGGCCGACCAAAGATGCCTATCGTTCCCCGACCTCTCCCCAGCATCCCAACCACAGCCCCGCCCCGACCGCGTGGGCCCATCGCCCCCGTCGGTCTGAATCCCGTCACGGTCGCCGCACGCTTCAGCGACGAAGCAGTAGGCCGCGCAAACGTCATTCGCGCTCCCTGCATGGTAGACGCCAGAGGCAACGATGCATCATCCTTGGCCTTTCGCTTTCCTTTTCCGTTGTCCGGAGTACCCTCTTCGTCACTCATACCATCTGTTGTGATGAATCCCATACTTGTATTAGGCCTGTTGGGCGGTGGGACAACGAGTTTGTCTAGCGCATGAGAGAGCGTTGTGAGCGAACGGCCAGATGGTTCCCGAGACGTCCCCATCCCAACGGCAGTGTCGGTGAAGCCCGGCGGGAACTGGAATGGCTGGCCCTTCCCAGACTGTGGCTTTGGGGGGCGCTTCAAGGGCGACACAGGGAGAGGAAGCTTCGATGGGGAGGAGGAAGGAACGACTCTCGACGAACTTGCGGTGCTCGTGGAGGTGTTAGATGTCGCCGAGCCTCCCGTAGTAGCGGTTGTCACCGCCGAGGATTTCACTTTCACGAACATATTGAGTGACATTTGCTTCAACTGGTTGGAGTTAGTTGGAATTTTTGATACGGAAGCGGACCTTTGAGCTGAGGATGGTGGTCTTGATCTTGAGGATACTGCGCCAATCGATTTTGGCGGGTGCAGCTTGGAAGTAACTGTGGTTGACGGTGGGGCCATGTCTCCCACTTCTGATGAAGGTCCTGCAACGGTAGACGTGGTTGCAATGGACACTGAAAAAGGTCATTAGTGCTGGCGATAAGAATCGAGCGACTGGTTATGTGGCCTCACTTTCTGCAGCACAATCACCGACAGTAGCATCTTCAGTCTCTGTGCGCTTCACCCTTTGTTCCTTCATTGACACACTCCGCGTTATGCGTTTCGGGCCTTGCGGTACGGAAGGTCCTCGCTTGGGCTTCATGGCGGTGGCGATTCTGGGCCGAGAGACAGGGATAACACTCGAATCCGAACGTGAATTCGACCCCGAGGGGATATTTACAAGTGCACCTGTCGACACCTTTTTTGCACCATCCAAGTTGCTCGACGATGGATTCTTTGCCCGACTAGAACTTCCAGGTGCAGTCACGGCGTCCGCTAAGTCGTTTTTGCTCCCGTAAGTCGTCGTCGGTATCAGTTCGGTTGGATTGCTGGAGGTGGGCGGGAATGGAGTCAGACGAGACCGAGGGGCAGCAGAAGAACATGGGACTGTAGAGGCTGGATATGACGTGGTGGCTGCCGACGAGGGTCGACTAGATACGTGAGCAGCAGACTGGAATACGTCCATCGAAGCGGCCATGTCAGCCACGGGTCGAAAAACTTTGGACCCAGTAGGCGTGTCGGTGTCGACGTTGGTGCGATGCGCGAGTAGCTTTGCATTTGCCTTTTATGCATGCACGCCGTACGGTAATGCATTGCGGAGAAGCAGGAATGCGATTGGTCAGTGGGTATACTTTCGCCATGCAATGGACATACTTTAGCTAGTAGACTCTGCATTTCGGACATACATTCCGGGAACGGCGAAGGTGGAAGAGGTGTAAGTGGCGAAAGAGGCGATGTGGAAGGTAAACCGGAGCGTGAAGGGGTCTCGGGTCTACGAGGTGTAGCAAAATTGACTGTGTAACGAAACGGTGGATTTGGTCTGGCAGAAGTGGGTTGTGTCGGATTCGTAAAATGCAGGAAGGTAGAGGTGTCATTAATGTCGACGTCCATTCGATCGCTGTCTGGTGGTGGAACCGATGGTGCACGTGTGATTTCCACCCCGCATTTACTTGGTGAACGGCACGGGGAAGGAGGGATGGATGTGAGGTCTATTGCACGGACCTCACTCTCCCCACCGAGAGGAACAGACTGTGCACGTGGCAGAAAGATGGAGGATGGTACCTTGCTTTGGGATGATGTCGGCTTGGTGGATGAAGCACGCTTATACCCATTGGACCGACAAGGCGTACAGGCGTCGGGATCCCGCAGAGGCCCGTGGTACCCTGAACGGTCCTGCCCGTGGCCCAACGTTCGGAAAGCTTCTACCTTGGCGCGTTTTGACTGGGGTTGGGCGCCTGGACTTGAAAGGGTACGCATCGCATCCGTGTCTGGCGATGGTCGCTTCTTCGTGCTCGTGGGCCATATGGGATGCTGACTCTCATTCAGCTTCGCGTCCTCGTCAAGGCCTTTTCCACGATGACTAGCAGGAGAGAACAAGTTGTCCTCTGATCCGTCTTGCTCCTCGTAGTGCTGTATCCGCTCGTCTGCACAGGTGTCCATATCCTCTTCCTCCCCTACACCGTGTGTCCCCTCTCGTGTACCTGCTTGTATTTCCAGGTTCGGCGGAGCCACTGCCTCTCCATGGGCCATTGCAGACGATGTGGAACCTTCCGTCGTATGTAGTTGCGAATTCGCTTGTGGTGTCACCGAAGTTCCGCGCGCTTTTGCACGTGCCTTTCTTGCAGCTTTGAGGGGTGAACGCAAGAGGGGTAAGCGTAGGACGAGATCGGGCACGTTAAGCTGTGATCGCGTTCGTTTCTGTCTGACGGGTTCGTTCGTGGTACTGTTCAAGTCCGAATTCGTCGGCGTGGACGAATCACGATACAGCATGCTAATGCCGTCGCGGGACTCCTTGTCGGCCATTGGACGGCGCTGGTCACTAGGTTGTTCCCCACGACAAGGTGGGTATCGTGGTCACTGTTTCCGACAGCAAACTGTTCGTGGTACGTCGTCAGTCAAGATCCAAGAAGAAGGAGAGAACTAGAACGAGTCAAAAAGTCAAGAGAAATTTAGAAATCGTCAGCACGATCAAGAACCAAGTTGGCGAACATGATTGGTTGGACGAGATCACGTGCACACACGAATGCGCGTCGCGACGCGCCTTAACAAATCGAAATATATCATCGACAAGATCATCCAAATAGTTCTACGATCACCCCACCGCATCTCGTGGGTCGCTCACACCAAATGACTCACGAGACCGTGCTCTGTGCTGGTACGTGCCGTTACTCAGTCATGGGCGCCATGCGGGACAAGTACATCATAGCCGCTTGGGGATATCTTGCAGGCGCAGTCGTTATATTCCAAGTGCGCCGATATCTATCTGTTCCTCGCGTGTCACCAAATAGTGTAGACGACATATCCATTTGAACAGGGATGATTGAGCACTCTGATTCAATCGTCATCGTCTTCATCGAATACAAGGTCGATGCCTCGGTCCTTCGCAGCTTCAATCGCCGCCTTTTGTTTCTCGTTCAAGAATACAAAGACCGATTCCAGAATTTCCCTTTGCCCTGAGTAACAGATGAGACACAGACAGGTTACTGGCGAGGGTTAAGGTGTCCTACCTGCGATATAGTGTTCCAACATGACTCTGACTGTCGGTCGAGTAGCATCGCTCTGTCGCAAATCCGCCACGGTCTTCATGCCGTCCAGTTTCGCCTGAACCATGTCCGACAACACGGTCGCCGTTTCGAGATCATCTTCAAACCCGTAGTCGCATTCCCCGTTTAAATTTGCAATCATGTTTCGAACCTCGGACCAGAGACCCTCGACGTTGTATGCGTTCCTGCCCACTACCCATTTTTGCGACGTCGCCGAACCACCGACTTGAAGCGTGATCGTATCGTCTGGGTTATCTGAGAGGGAAAACCCGTAACCAAGGATAAGCTCGTCATTGGACTTGGGGCCGTAGTTGTTGAACACCTCGAGCAGCTCTTCACGAGGCGTCGTTTCGAGATCGGCATCGGATTTGGGGTGTGCGACGATCGAGACTGTGTTTGAAGTAGTCGTGTCCTGTGCAACATCTTGACAGGACACGATCCAAGAGACTGGTTGGCCACGTTTGTGGTTCAGCAGATCGACGCCAGGAATGAGCACAGGGTAGGTCGATGGGGAGGCAACGAGCGAGGGATTGGAAGAGAGAATAGAAGAAGGGAACGCGCGGGTTGAGAGATGGGTCGAGGCGGTCAGGTACATATCCCTGGTCAAGAGAAAAGGTCGGTGGTAGGGTCCCGAAAAATACGTTCGACGAACCAAGTGAATGCATCACCCCATGCAGGGTTAGCATTCTGCGCGAGGGATCGACACTGTATCCATTCTGCCCGCCAATCGCGTTCGCGATCCAACGTCGCGCCGTGAAGATTCGTACCGCGGAGAATCTCGCGCTCGGCTGTCGTGAAATGGAGCGGAGTCAAGAGGTCCTTGGCGGGAGGAAGACGCTGGATGTATGAAAAATGCTGCAACACGTTTGGGAAGCTATGTAACATGTCATAAACAGGGCAACGAGAAAGACAGCGATAGCAAGAGACCTTGGCTCCGAGCACAGCTGATGGAAAGACAGATAAGAGCAGATCAGCTGGCGTTCGGACCAAGTGTCGAGCGAGGCGTGCGCATCAGGCCCGAGGATGGATCTCAGGGCTTGGGCCGATGTGTCCTTGGTGATGACCAAAGAAAACGGACAGGTGACGATGGTGGCATCTTTGTCGAACTTTGGGGCGAGCACGGATATTCCAAACGGACCTGTCGATGGAAGTCAAGGGCCCGTCGAACATCCTCGAGAACGAGCTCGACCTTCAGACTGGAGAACAACCAACGGATGGAACGATCCTCCCCGTGCAGCGAACCAGGACCGGAAGTGGTCCATGGATTACAAGGCTCGGATGTTCCCATGAGATCGCTGGCATAGAGATCTCAGAACGTAGTCTCCTGTGTTGACAACAAAACCTTGGTACGCGCGGCCCATGCAGGTCAGAAAATACATTTCCTGTGCTACGGGGTATCGCCATTGGTGGTCTGAACGTTCATTAGCACTGCGCTCACATCGCCTCATCAATGCACTAATGTCTTCTAGGCGAACCAACGTACATAGCGCACATGTAGCTTCGGTCTAGAAGACGGCGGTATCACCAAGGCAAGTCATTGATCACTAAAATGGCGCAAGAGGCGCTGAATCGAAGAGGGACCCGTCAAAGACGAATCGATGACAACCATGACTCGATCTTCAGGAGCCAGAGTTTCACCCCACAGTATCTGGGCTCTCTCTGGTGTCTGATCTTCGAGTTAACTGAGTTGGTCATTGGGGGACCCCCCGTCGCACTCGGTGACCGCCACCTGGATCCCTGTCATGGCGCACGGATCGAGAATTCCTAGCCCTTAATCCAATCTCGCAGTGTATTCTTGCTCGTCCGTTGCACCTGTGGTCCAAGGACTACAGTACAGCTTCACTGGATCCGACCAAGAACAAAGTCGATCACTTGGTGATTGTGGTCGATATCCTGTGTCGAATCCCATCTTATGAATTGCACGTATTTCCTGTGGTTCTTCAGAAAATGTTGGCCGCCCCACGTTGACCATGTTAACTCTGTCGATTCCTGTATCACCGGGATAATGGGCATATACTGTCACGTTATCTTGACCTTTTTGCAGAGCATAGACCAGTAAAATCGTATTGAGTGCAAAGAAAAATCTGCGATGTTGCGTCTGGGTCATTTTCTAAAGCCAATTAGAAAGCTCTATGGAAGGAACAGCCGACGCGAAGGAAATTGAAGAATGTAATAACCCTACCAGCCTACATTTAACGGGCGAATGATCTGCAGAGCGACAAGATATGCATGCTTTCGGTTTAGAATATCTTGTCACCTTTGAATAATACAGTCCCGTTTGTGCATAGAAATGGGACGCTGTCATGCCGTGGAACCCCACGCGCACCGTTCAACCTTTTTTTTACTTTTATAAATAAAGAAAATGTTGTTGGGAGTGCATGCCAGATGCTCATATACACATATAGCGCGCCCACGACGTGTGACACGGTACAGCCTCCAGGGATATATCAAGTTCCGGTTCCCAAAGTTTCAATTCTTTGGACGTCGCTCTGTTGAGCTGAGAGGAGAGGAGGACGAGAGGGCGTGTGTGGGCAAGAGCCCGAAGCGCTCTTCGGCCCGGGACGGGAGCCCGACTTGCTGGGTATGGTGTGAGCTGTGAGGCCTTGAGGGCGGGTGGGAACACTTCGCGTGCGCGTGTGCACAGCAGTCGGGCTCGCACGCTCCGGACCCCAGGGGTAGGGAGCTGCGAGGTGCCGGAACGTGAGTGGAGGCAGGGTGCGCTGGGCGGGTGCGCTGAAACGGGCGAGGGTGAGCGGTGTGGAAAGGACGAGCGACGAGGTGGTGGCGCCGAGACAAGAGGCTCTGCTGCCCGCTTACGTCGCTTGTCCGAAAATGCTTGCACTGTGCCTCCGCTATTATGATGAGGTAATTTCGCATTCTAGAAGAAAATATTACACCAGGCTACAAGTATTGGCGGGAGAATGGACCATGGTGTTGAGTCCTGTAGGGCCCTGGCCAGGCGATAGTGCAGTAACTCATCCATTCTTCGATTCTTTGGGGATGTTAGCGACGTATTGATTTTCACCATGCGTACGGACGTACCATGGTCACATTTCCCTGTTCCAACCCATTGATCTCACCTTCTTTCTTTCTCCTTTGGTGTGGAGCCAATAACCATCTATGGAATGCTTAAGGAGAGAAAAAAAAGGGTGTCACCTCCATTGCATGAATCTCTCATCCAGTAAAGTGGGGAGGTCAGCTGTGTCCTTGGCCTAGGCTCTTGCCAAACGCTGTGGATTCCGCGTTGCTAACAGGGTTGTTTGGTCACGCGGCAGTCGGGGATCTCAGGGATATTGATCTATACCTGTGACATGGCGTTGGGCACGATGGCCGCCCGAGACCGGGAATAGCACTAATCTTGTGAAAGCAGCCATCTCGCACGATGAACGGCACCCAAGCTGACGCGTCCGCAGTCGGCAGGACTCTGGGGACACTGCGCATACTGTGCAAACCACTGCTGTGACACATACCTCCGTCGGAGCGGAATGGTGTCATTTTAGAATCATTAAATGGGGAAAGGGCGATAAACAATTTGCAGGTTGGACCACTGAGGTGCCTACTGAATGGCACAATAAAGGCTCGCTGACTCCAACGGAGGGCGCAGCATGACAACCTGTGGATAAGAAGTCAGAAAAATGAGTTGTGGAACCGTGGAACCCTTCCTCGCCGAACCCATATTACACTCCAATCTGTTGGTAGTCTATGGCAGGGAGCAAGACAATATTGGAGGGCTGTCGACGCAATTAGACGAAGTTGAGCCCACTATGCCCCAGCGTTCACCACAGCTGGGTGGCCACCATCGCGACTCGCTCCCACTTGGTCTCCATCGCATGTTCTTTACTTAAAGAGCGATCGAAAGCAGAATTAGATACATACCTGACCATGCTCACAATTGTACCGGCAGAGAAGAGGAAAGTTACTCCTCTGTTCCCTATTTGTCGATCCAGCCTTGCACCTCCTTACGCTAGTATGGACTTGCGATGGGCGTCCACGGTCTCACTACCTATCTGCGCGAGAATCAACGTGTCCTCGGGAAAACCAAACATTTTCCTCTAGTCCATGTTTCAGAGGACGCCATAACGTCGATTGTTGTCGATGCCTTGTCGTGAGTAACAACTTCCAAGATCCCCGAGCCCACACAAACTCAGTTTCCGACGGTGGTACAGGTTCATTTACGAAGTCTACGAACAATCCCGCATTCCCTGGGTGTACGGCGGCGAATACGATGCGTTTGCACGGCGTGTCGTACAGGTGGTGGAAGCGTGGATTGCAGTCGGTCTCAGGGTCTACTTTGTCTTCGACGGTGCGAGTCCATCTTCCTTAGCATCTCTGCCTCTGCGTTTCTGATGTTCAATGGTGCCCGCCAGGACCTAGCCCAAGCCTTAAAATCCCGACACTGATAAGCCGGCTCAACCGCACCAACGTCCAGAACTCCCTATTATTTTTTCGCACTTCGCCGACGTCTCGATCAGCCCCACGCTTTCTTCACGAGAATCGCATCATCCCACCTCTCATTGTTCAATCATGCGTAGAGACTCTAGAGTGTCTCGCAGAAGCGAATCCTAAGCTCGAGGTGCATTTTGCCGATGAAGAAGGAGATCCATATGCAGTCGAGTTGGCTGGTCGTCTTGGTGCCTATGTCGTCGGAAGCGACTCGGACTTCGTGATCCTCAACTCTGGTCAATATGCGGGTTATATTCCGCTTGAAGACATGTTGTGGACAGCGCAGTTGCCCAATGAACCTTCGGGTGCACACGAGGACCAGGAAGGGGGCTTTCAGACCGTAGTGAGCAAGACTAAAAAGCGATCTAATCCCGCGCCAAACCGAGCATCCTTTGGTTTGATTCCACCAGAAGATACGCCATTGTCAGGCCTTGTTCTTTCTGTGGTTGTCTATACCCCGTCGGCGCTCGCATTCCATCTAAAATTGCCAACGACTCTCCTTCCATTGCTGGCCTCCTTAATCGGAAACGATTTTTCCAATAACTCGACGACTCAGCGCAATGTTCAATCGCTATTTTTCGACAGGAGTCTCACCCTCTCACAGCGCGTCACCCACACTGCCGTCACACTTTCTTCCATTCTCAATGCAGCGACGCAAAAACGTAAAGCCAAACACCAGGTTGGGTCAGTGATGGACCTCATTGATCGCACGGTCAATGCCTTGCTCGTTCGTTCGCCAAGCAGTTTGGCTACCGGCGAAATTGATAGGATCGTGGACAGGATCGTGATTGCCGCCCTCCAGTACGCCATTGATAAATATGAAGGAGACGTGTACGGCCCTGCAAGCTTGTGGCCGACGCCAATCTGTGCATTGCACGGAGATGGTACATGTCCGCTACCCAACTTGTTCTCGCGGGCGTCATCTCAATGCCAAGAACCCGGCAATGTCGGTAGCGCACATCCGGAGGGCAACGTGTCAATACTTCGTTCGCTGTACCTGAAGGCGTACCGAGGTGGAAAATTACAGCCAAAAGTCACAGACATCTTGAGCACTGGAACATTCTGGCCAAGAATCTTTCTCGATAGCCCTGACACTGAGAACGTTGCAGTGTCTATTGGCCGACCAATCCGCGCATGGATTTATGCCCTGTTAGAGGATGGCGTAGGACTTCCTGAAGCGCCAGAAGAGGAAACTCCTGCAGTAGATGGCAGTGTGTCTGGGGATGACGAAGCTGAAGAGGACCCCGACGAGCTCATTGATGTGGTCGAAGACGGCTCGGACGAGGAAGCCGACCTTCTTGCTCCGTTGCGCGGCGAACTCCGGCGTCTACACGGAACGGAAGATGGTTCTTCCGAGACGGTCCCGGCGTCGGTTTCATCTCGTTCCCGCTCTCGACCACCAGCGCGCCCGAAGTGCGTCATAGAATACGTTCGCCGCGGAACTCGAATAGCCCCAGAGCAAGTGCCCGTTCCGGACCTAGCGACTTTAATGATATCATCTGGTTTTGACGAAAACCTTGATCCAGACGCGTGGGTACCCATTCAGCTTTGGAGCTTGGAGGAACGTATGGCACTGTTCTTGCATATCTTAGGGAGTAATGCTCCTGCCGTCAGAAACGTAGCTCCGGATCAGCTTATGGCTATCCTCGTTCTGAGATGGATTGTGCAGACGCTCCACCAACGTGCTCTGGAGGGCGGTATGAGCAAGGAACGAGAAAAGGAAAGATGGACACGCCAGGAAGCCCGTGCATTCCTTGCATTTTACAGATCTCCGCCCTCCCATCACATTAACGATACAGGGAGCCACGCCAATATCACAGATGCCGGCTCCCCAACAACCATGCCGCTGGCAGATCGGAACGTACAGCTGATGGCGCAAATTCTCATGGCGGTCGAGACCATTCACCTCCTATCACAGGTTTTGTTATTGGGGGACCAGGTACCCGCCAATATCCAAGCACTCTCTGGGCAAAAGTTTCATGATTACTTGACCAATTCCATCCCTGTTCCTGCGGAGGCCTTGCCTCCTGGTCTATGGGAAGCCTGTACTGTTTCGTTGGAAGATTCATTCGCGCTGGAGAGGTCAAAGAAGGCAAAGAAACCGAAGGTCGAACAGGTTCAATCAGTCACCAAGGCGAGCAACAGGACAACAGCACGTCCTGGACAAGGGTTGTTCACACTATTAGTTAACGACGTCGCTTGATACACTGGATTTTTAGGAACGCGATCTACGCGTAATTTCGGTTGTAGGCCATATGATTTGTTGTCTTGCATCGTTATCCGGCCCATTGAATGTCACGATAAAATGCTGTTCGGTTTTCCAGAATCTCCAATGCTAGATTTCTGCGAGAGAAAACGTTTGGCAAAGGCACAGCCATGAATTGGGGAGGCTGTGTAGGCTTGACACCCTTTCCGTTGGTTGAAGCAAAGCTGTACTGTGGAACCACTGGTCTCCACACAGCGATGGGCCGCCGTAGCATATAAAGAGGACCGCTGCCGTCCTTGATGGCCAGCTCAACATAGCGCCTACACCCATACATGATCATCATGACCTGCCATTCAACCAAACCACACACTTCTGTCAAGGGCCCAACTGATATCATCACCTATCGGTATAACGGGGCAATGGTATACGTTCCAGTCGCACCAGACTATATCGTGAGTGTCTGTTTTCCAACATCTCGATCGAAGACTGACGTGGCCGACTCGTCTAACCTACTAGCAAGCGCTCTCGCACGCACGCGAAGCATTCCCGCAGCTCAAAAAGCTACAGGACGCGTCCCTCTCGTTGTCCCTCCAGCGCGAGCAAAATACAGTGGGGATCAGCGCACCCGCATGGCCGAAACTGATTACACACATGCCGCGCTATCAACTCATCGATGTTAACGTGACCCAGGCGCACGGACGTGACGAAGTACCGATACCACACATTGTCATCACTTATGCAGATGCCGACGACGTAGAGAGAACGAAGCCAGCGCCACCCTACTGTGGGTCGGACGTCGTGGACAATGAGAAGGTCCCATACTATTCCCCTCAATCGTCATTGCCATCGCCATCGCCACTGTCGCCTACGCTACACCCAGGCAAACGGAATTGGTTTTTGCAAAGACTCCACGGACAATAAACCAGTGGGTTGTATTGATAGAATTTTGATACCCAGGCCGCCGCTCGCACTCCATGTGCGAATGAGCATCATACCCTTCATCGATACCAGACGTGATTTATTGTTGGACTTTTTTGTAGCTTTATTGTACTTGATGCGCCATTCTATAGTACATTCAACTCGTGATATGTGTGCGTGTTCATAGAATACAAAGCAACTATGCATCACGTCCCAGGACACGTACTTAACATGGGTGCCTGGGCCTGATCGCTTGACGGTTTGGTGGTTTGGCGCGCCAGCCATTTCTTCTCATTGAATCGCACAAACATTGTAGGGAATTGAGTTTGATGCGCCAGCCGCACGCTGGATCGCTATTGCCACCACTCGTAACTATACGTTCTGGCAGACCTGATATAGATCCTATACGCTCGAAATTTGGAAACAAAGACAGACGGGTCAAGTCATAAGATGAGCATTTCCAGACCTGTTGCGCGTCCCATACAGCAATCTTGAAAAAGGATCGAGGACCCTGGGGGATTCTGTGCTGCCTCGTCGCCGGCGCCTGAAGAATTACCTGATGTAAGAGGAACGAGCAATATTCTGGAAGCAAGTCATGCTGTTAAAAGCAGTAAATCGCTTTCATGAGCCATACCCAGTTTCGGATGAATCGACTCAAATTGACGCTCATTTCGGCTGTCCTCAGGCTCCTCAAGATTCTGGGGCAAACCTGTAGGAGCCTCCGAAAACACCGGATCATACATGCATCTATTAGGCTAATACATTTCAGCGCGGTACCCAACAACACCTCCACTCGTCAGTGACGCTCATAGGATATAATGCAGATACGTACTATCGTACCAGTGTATTACGTGCGGCTATACCTCAAAAGCGCCTTGCTCCGGAAAGTTGCGTTGTACTGCAACAAATTATTGATATCCCTGACCCAGTCATCCTCTTTTCCTGGGCCCACGCCTTCCTCTGGTCTTCCCTCGCCATCTTCGGAGATTGATGATCGGTTGATACAAGGAACGGGGTATGGCGACACTTGTACCGTTACAGAGTCCCCTGGGTTTAGAACATGAGACACACGTCCATCCATCGAGACACCCGCCGCAGCACGGCTACGGTCACTGATCTAAAAGCAAAAGAAATACTATGTTAGAAGCTTGAAACACAAATAGGTCCATTCGGAAGTGCACGACGCACACGCAACGTGACAGAGGATGAACCCGGGAAGACCAGCGGACGGAAGGATAAGCTCCGTGGACATATGGGGACCAAGACCACGGCACTTAGGGAAGGGTGTACAATGGGTCCGCCTGCAGAGAGGGAATAGGCCGTTGATCCTGTGGGGGTAGAGACAATCACGCCATCAGACTTTCGATAACGTCAGCATCATGTCCAGTCATACCAGTTGACCGGACGTACCACAGCTTCGGTCAAATGTTGACCATCAACATAGATATCGATTGTGTTCAGGTGAGGGCTGGAACCACGGTGCAGCGCAATCTCGTTCATGACCTGCCATTCTGACAATTTGGTGTGGTAAGGATTCGCTGCTGGAAGACAAACCTGACACGTACCGTCATTATCCATCTTTTTTGAGTCTTTGTCATAGAATGTACACGATAGGCGCATTCGGTTCAACAGGGTCGCCTTGCCGTGAAATACAGCCTCCAGACCCTTTACAAAATCGTCTATGTCTATTTCCCAAAAGACTCAGCATTCGTGCTCCGCCGCGTTGGTCCCGGGCACTCACGGAAAGGCAATAAAAATCCCAATGTGCCCATGGAGAAACTCAACACTGGTGGGACAGCTCCGAGGCTGAATAATGATGCGGCGTGCAAGATCGTCCCGTCACCCCCGAGCGTGACGACCAAGTCGATCTTCTCCGAGTGTGGCCCGGGTCGCCACACTTGTGCGTTTTCAGGTATGTCAGGCCGGTCCTCTGCGAATACTCTTACACCCGGATACGTTTTATTTACATGTCTGCCCAAACGATGAGTATGGATAAATACACAGAAGTAGGAAACGAGGAATGACGAACTGGAGGAGCTCATCGATAGCCTTTATGACTGGGTCTGTCCGCAGCTTGTTCACGATGAGGATAGATCGTGGAGGGTACGTAGCGTTCTGTTGGCTATCATTTCAACTGAGCAAGGGACGAGAATACGGGAAAGGACACGAACACCTGGGTTGGGGGTATCGGGACGGACGCCGAAGATATGCCTCTCGTGCGCGTCGCTTCGGATGGCACGCATGGTAACACGCGACCTACGAAAAGCCGCGAACATGGTGTTGGCGCGTATAAAGACCCTTGTAAAAACGAGTTGTGAAGAGCACGACGAGCCTGACAGAGAACGTTCATGGCTGATATTGGTCTAGGTGGTCGTGGTGGGGAAGAAGGAGACGACCTGCCAAAGATGGACAAGTCGTTGACCTCGTTCACAACCACGTCGAATATAAATATATTCCCACCGACCGCGATATTATCAGCGGGCCCCGTTCACGAAGGACTGCGGTGCCAAGTTCAATGCAGACTGCGTGCTTAATCGAAGTGATGACATCATGAGAGTAACATCTCGACGCTTCCTCTTCTCCAGTTTCGCCCGGAGCGATGGAGCGATGCAGGCATTCATTTTTTGGCGTCCCGTTCAGTGCTCACTCGCGCCCCAGCTGGCCCACGGTGTATCATAACATGATTCTGTCCGATCACCAGTCGCACGTTTTGCGAGTGAGAAGCTCGTAAGATTATGTAGCCCTCTAGGTGAAGCACCTAAAAGGCATGATGGCCGAGCGGTCCAAGGCGCTGGAATCAGGCTGCGAGATATCCAGTCCGAAAGGGCGGGAGTTCGAATCTCCCTCATGTCAAACTTTCCTTTTTTTCGAGCTCACCATATAACGGCGTTTGCTTGCAAATTTGGCAAGATGGCAGTTGAGTCGGAATCCAATCTATTCCTACAATACAATAGAATGCATTAGGGTATGAGGTTACTTATATATCTGATTTAGCATCTGGCGGTCCTGATATCATCTCCCATGCCTTCTTACAAAGACGGCGTCCAAGGACGAAGGGTTCCGGCGAACGACTCTTCTCCAGTATCCGACGTGCAAACTCTCGCTGTGACCCAGATTCGAAGCTTCTCCGAAAAAATTCTAGGACTTTGGCGGTTGGCGCGAGAAGCCTACGCATCGGGTCAAAGATCGGGCGGAGCGACGTTGGAATTTGTGTGAGAGTTGAATTCTGCCTGTGTCCCTCATGAATACCGAAGGTCTAGCTTCGGAGAGGTGCCCACCCACCAATGATACTGCAGATAATCTGGAGGCGGTACGGAACTCAACGTGCCGTCCAGTTCGACTCTGATTCGCCCACGGAGTTGTTGTATCCACACTTGCTCGCTTCGCTCGTCCTTTGCTCTTTGAAATTTGTCTTGCAGATAACGGTCCTGCGATTTGAGGCTCTGGGACATGAGTAGCAGTTTCTCCACTGCATTCTTGCTTGATGTGGTCGTCCAGAGGTACCACCCTTCTTCCCAATATCGTGTTTCATCTTCATCGGACTTTGTAGATACCTCGGAATCATCGTGATAATCCTCCTGCAAGGGTTGACCCTCTGGTGGAAGAGGAATGTTATTGGTCTGTTGCGTTTGCCATCCCTTTCCAAGTAGGTAATCCGCGACCTCGTGCGGATGGACTTTACGAAGACATATGCTGTATGTCTTGGGCTCGTGATTCTGGGATCTTCCACGGGCGGTCTGAAAGGAGTATGTGAGACACATTTCGTCCATCTTCTCGGGCACTTTCCCTGCATCGTGCAAGGCGAGTCAGAATTCGTCGCACTGTAGCGGAAGGTAGTAACGCACCCGGCGGTGGCCGACTTAGCGATATGAGTGGAGAATGCACAAAGCTAATCCTCGCGGTTGCCTTTTCACCCCCACCGGGAGGATTCATCGTTAGACGCGAGTACGGAAGGATGGCGAGATGGCTGCGCTGGCCTCGGCGACTTTGAGTCGGAGTTAATATTAGGTCAGTTATGTACCCCGAAACCGGTTTTTTTTCCTACATCACGCTCACGTCGTATGAAGCATCGTTGTCGCAGCACACGCACAGGAAGCACCTCGCTTCCGCATTTCTGCTGTGGGGAAAGTCCCCGGAGACGCAGAGTGATCCCGTCTCACCTGAACGGAAAGCGCCCAGCTTCAAACCTGCTGAGGGGGTGAGAAACGGTCGGGCAAAGATCGACTTATTGGACCACGTTTTTATTCGTGGACAGTTCCGTCTGCCCACTCTGCTGCAACCTGGAAGTCGAGCAACCCTATGATGGCGTATTCGTGCGAAGATATGAGCACGTCTTTCGTTTGGGTTGTTTGACGGATGGTTTGCTTTTCGTTGCTCATAGATATAGTTATGCGATAGTTGGCGTCCGATTCTCGGGTGCCTCCAACTCAATGGGGCTTACTCTCATTCGACGTGGATGGTCTTTATTCTATTTTTTCCCCCTCTGAACGTTCGTCGTTCAATGCTCGGTCGTGGAGATGTTTGGCAGGTGAGTGACCTATGTTTTTGAGTTATGGTTATGATGTTTGGAAACTGTATGGTTTGAATTTCTTCAGGGAGGATACCTTTTATGCAAGGGCGTGCTCCATATCTGACATTTCTGACGCATTTCTTCGGGCTACCATCCGCTCTTGCATCATAATTCTGATTCACCACTGTTTTAGGGGGTTCGGCGTTGTGCAGCGTCATTGGTGGATAGTTGGACCGTACTTGTCGTCCTCGCCTTGTATCCTATTGATCAATCATTGGTCTGTACTGCAAACGTGTGCATGATACGCCAGTCCTTTGATAAGTGCACCAATAAAATCAGCTCTGCGTCAAAAATAGCGACCTCTAGTGCTCGCTCGGCGACGTTCGGCAACAAATGGTCTTCGGCACGTTTGGCGGCCCGACTCGGGCGCATTTTGAGTGGCTCGGCAGAACTCGGCACGCTCTCGGAATCCGGCATTGCTCGTTCACAGCTGACCGGCCGATCCGGCACAGAACAAGGTTCAGTAATGTTGCAGTTCCTGTCCTTGTAATATCATTCCTCCTGGTTTCCTGACCCCATAAGTAGACCAACGGTGCGTGATGTGGATCACAATTCCCGTCTCCCAAGCACCCTCTCCCGTATGCCCTCACAAGAGTCATTTGAGGCGCAGTCCGAATCTTCTGCTGCCCAACATACGGGTGTACGTGAGCTCCCAAGTGACTATGGCTGGCAGAAGTTGACCCGCCGTTTGAACGGTCTGCCGTCGGCTATCTTTTTCCCCCTCCAGACCATTCGATCCCCCATAAACAATGGAGTACTTACACGTACCATTCCTCCCTCGACATCCCCCCCACGCACAGCAGGCATGCTCGCCCCCGATTTCCTTGCAGCACTCTGGAAATTCCGGCTCGAGCTTGCTATATTCACGCTGGAGCGCAGAGCGGTACGTACGAAACGTTGTCCGTACCATCCTCATATAATTAGCTCACGAATCCCGCCCAACGCTAGCTTCCGATATTGAACGTATTCCACATCCAGCAGAACCATGGTGACCGGAATGGACGGCACGTCCAATCCTAATTTTCTGCCCTAAGTGGCGCTGAAAAAGTGCAACGCTATCTTACAGTGCCGGAACCGCACGGGCTCGTCCATTAATGCGACACAATAGCCTGTGAGCTCAATATCTTATTATTTCATTGTTAAATGAAGCTCAAGCTTGTTACTTTCGGGGGCCCCTAGGCAGGGACCTGGCATCTGTGATGACATGAATTCTACGTCACCAGTACCATTGCTGCATGCATCTACACAATCTCCCTGGCGCAAAGCATTACTGCCAGTTCTATTGTACCACATGCAACCCCACTCCCTGCAGCGTCGCGGTGCCAAAAAAGTGTGGTTCAAATGGCGAAGTCCATTACCAGTGTCCATGAATTTCGGGCGGCGTTCCATCCGGGGTAATGCAGTCTTTGTGCATCGATACCAGCACGATGGATGCTTGGTATTGTGCTTTTGGTTGCGACAACCTGCCGAGTCCCACCTTGTCCGGTGGTCAAAGTTGGGTTCCATCGCCCTCCCTCCTCGGCGGACTGGTGAGTGGGGGAGTGGGGGAAGGGAGGGGAGCCAGGACTCGCATGCAGCTAAGCGCCGGATCTTGTAGGCTAGGTGCCTGTCTCAAGACACATGACGTGTACGTGGGCCGTAGGAATACGGGAGTGAAAGTAGTACTTATAATTTCGACGCTGTTTGTTTCAGGCTGGCCCCAGATTGATGGGGACCCTTCGACCTGAAGCATGTACTTATAGTCTAGCCTTGTATAACCTGCAATAGCCTGCAGTGAGTGCGGCAACTGACCGTTCATAACTACGTTCACTCGTGCCAGCTGCTCAAGACTTTCAACCCGACTGGATGGATTATTCATAATTTGCAACACTGTCAACGCACGCTGGATCACAATGTAGATTCTGCTCAAGGATGCTGCCGTGCTGTGACTTGGCATTGGCATGACGATGACCTCACCGCAGCAGAATGGGCCATTCATGGCACCCATATCCAAGTAACCTCGATGTGGGTCTGTTCCTCGCAAGTTGACAGTGCTACGTTATATGTTTTCAGCCTGGATCAGGCCATTTGACTCGCCTCGGAATCTATCTTTACTTGTTGTGCATTAGTGCCATTTCACTCCAAGGGAGTCTCAAGCTCCATGAACTTAATCGGTGTTTCTAGTGCTACATAGTACGCCAGCTATACCCCTACCAGTAAATGATTTAGGCAGACATTTTGGATATCTACTTGGGATGGAGACAAGGTAAGTCGCCAACCATACCAGCGGGGCAAGTTACCACAAGAGCGTACTTCACTCCATCGGGTCCAACGCCAGGCGCCTAAGGGTCAACTTGATTCACAGAAGATTCCGACAATCCTTCTTGTGAACCTTCCAATCTGCACGCTGGCATTCCTTTGAGCAATACCACGCATGCTTGCACCTACTGCACATCATGCGGCCCTCCTCGGTACACGACCGACATCGATGTTTTATGATGCCGACTACATTCGTATTGTCAGCATCGGCACTCCGGTCATGCTGCAACGGCCCCCGTTTTTGACCTAGAGAGTCTTCCTTCATATTCTGGTTGCCCGCAGGCTCCTCCAAATATGGCACCGAAAAGAACGGGCTGAATGCTGCTCGTGTGAGGCTCGGTGCGAGCCGTTCGAACTCCCTTGGCAAGATCTCGGTGCCTATGCCTGCGCCGCAGGAGCAGAGCGGACTGTCTTTCTTTCCCTTCCATGCGCGTTCGCCTGACTCGCGCTGGTATAGTTTCGAAGTGCGGTAGGTGCACGTCGCCTTGTGTGGCCACGTTCGACACCGTTCAGTCAAGCGTGGGAGGAGATAAAACCATGCCTCAGTCTCGTCCGCATCCGTAGCAATGTATCGGATCCCAACGCCATCCGGGTTTCGTGGTCGTTGTCTAGACAGCGCGGTTCTCAGTGCTGCTCGAATGGCAGGTGTGCCCGGTGCTACGAATGCGTCTGCAACCACCGTGTGCGATCCAACGTCCAAACGCATGCGTGCAACGATGATATAGAGATATGTCGTGCCGTACGACGTATCAAACAGCGCAAATACACTTCCTGGTTCCTTTTCATCCGGATCCACGCCTGCTGCGGAGCGTAAGAGGAGATGCAGCGTTTGCTTGACATGTACGAGCGTATCCGGTGTAGGGAAGTTGATACCGTTGCCGTTTGTTGCTGGCGGGTTCTCTTTGGAACGGAGGGCACGCTGTTTCTCGTTCTCGGAGAACATGAGACAGATGTGAACGTAGAACCAGTTGATCTTCGTATTTTCGGGAAGCTTGAACATGGGACATTGGTCGAGGTTGATGCGATGGATGCTCCCTAGCGTTGGGGTGCCATCATCGTCGGGGTCGAGGCACAAGGTTGCGAATCTGTCCGAGAGATCGCGTTCGGGTGGGACATTAAACGGAGCAGGAGGTACCACGACCTGGACAAAGAACGGGGACAAGGGTCAGCGAGAACGATACAAACAGGGGATCTGCGTCCCGGCAACTTTAGTCCTCACTCACTTCGACATACGATGATTTCCTCGCGACACGCAGTTTCGCACGTGCCACGTCTATGGGGAGTGGAAACTGGACAGTGTACGCATGAGTCCCTATCGTTACGCGCGCGTCGAGGCGCTGTGTCGGCCCCGAACCAGAGCTGACAGTCGGCATTGTTTGCACGTTTGCAAGGGCTGCTCGTACATCCGGCTCCGTAATGTCGATACGTATGGTGAAACTCTGGACAGCGGAGATTGTGTCGTTCATCTGCACGCGTACGGTTGCGTTGCCGGTGGCTTGCTGCATCATATCCATCTGCCAGTGACCGGCCACAGCGGCACCTATACCCGCGCCAGTGTCCCCACCCGCGCTGCTACTGACACTTGTACCCACGACTGGACGTCGGGCCAGGACAAACACGTGTTCCGCATCTGTCAACAGTGTCCTGAACACCGTCAAATTGTACCCAAGCCGATTTGCAAACTTGACCGTCACACCCCATAGTAGCACGCAACGCCAAACCGACCGTTGCCCGCGGGTTCCGCGCAAAGTCCATGAGCGAGATGGACGGGACCGAGAATGTGACGATCATCGGCGCCTTGGTCCGCCATGGGGGTTGCATCGCGAGCGCAGGCCCATCTGTATCCGCGCCCATACTTGCGCTGGCCTCGATGATCACACCTGTACGGTGCTCGCCACGCCCGGAGACACGGAGCGACCCGAACGTGGCCGTTGTGACAGCGAACCAGTTTTGTCGTGGTCCGTCGTGCATGTCACATTGCAGCACCGGGGTTCCTACCTCCACAAAGTCGGGTTCGAGTCTCGCGATGGCATCTCGGGGAACGACGAACACGAGCGTCACGACCTGCGGGATGTGCTCTTGGGCCCAATCACGGAATGGTCCGGGCTCGTCCTCGATAGCGAATTCGTGCTGGAGGCGCAGCATAGACATCCACGGGGTGGTGTATACACCGAGGAGATGCAGTTGGCAAGCAAGTTCATGGTATGCATGTTGTCCCGTGAGGAGCGGTCCATCGGCCATCACCAAATCCTCAAAGAGATCCATCGTGCGATACCAGTTTGTCTGCACCCTCGTCTTCACGAAATGCACAAAAAGGGCGAAAGAACGGCGGTTATAGTGCAAGACACCGGAGCGCTGTAATTCTCGGAGCATACGCTTTGGGGAAAATGAGAGGAGTTGGAGTCGGGATCGGACATCTTCATCAGAGAACATCTGGACATAGACGCGAAATAGGAAGCGGGCGAGGTCTTCTGGGGAGAAGGATATGCGTTGGGAAGATATTAACGTGTCGTCGGGCCCATGTTGTACTCCTTTCCCTCGAGGTCCAACTACCTTCCAGGCCAGCCGTTCATGGTACTGTTTCGCGTCCTCGTCCATTGTGAGAATTTCGTGAACATTTGAGCGCGTGCTAAAGTGGGATATAAACGTCGAGGGGAGGATGCCCAGGAGCAGCGCCATGGTAGGGAGGTCGCCACAAACGCGCTCTAGAATCCCCTGGGAAGGGTCATTGCCCGTCCTGAGAAGCCCTTCGGTATAGAGCGTTGCCAAATGCGTTCCGCACAGGAGCGGTGCAGTGACGACAAGGACATTAACAAGTCCAACATGATCCTGAATATTTGATGTATCAATGACGTCGAATGATAGTGGCGCCGGGGAAACCGCCCCACGTCCATAACAGTGACCATCGAGCGTGATAGTGGACAAATGCCACGGAGCGAGATTGTATGGCGTAGTCGCGGAGTGCATCTCCTTGCAATATTTGAGCGCTTGGCAGAGCATCAACGCGTCGCCAGCAAACATTCGGATGACGAATGTAGGCGACGAGTTGCTGCCCTTCAAGCGCTTGCGCAACGACATACACCAGCGCACAAACTGTTCCTTGGCGACGCGCACGAGCTCGTCTGGTGAGATACGCCCCTGGGGCATGGTACTGCCGGATGCATATGCCTCCGCGAGGTGGAACCCACAGAGGGGATCTGTTCCGTAGTGCACGGCAAACTTGTCTCCGTCGATGGAAAACGCAAATGTAGGGTTCACAGTCAGGCGTCGCTCTTGGCCGTGCGCACCCTCGTCGGTGATCCCGGAAGCCCAGTAACTACTAAATCGGCGCGAAACGGATTGGGCGACGTGTAGCAAGAGCGGTCCTGCAGAGCGAGCTGCAGTCGTGGTACCTCCAAGTCCTGTCCTTCGCGACATTTGCTTCATCCCATCGATGAAATGCTGCTCAAAGTGCTTTGCTTGCCCAGGGGAGAGAGTTGCCGTATCGAGGTACGCATTCCAGACGCGCCGTAGCTCCCTCAGCGTCATCGCATCGCAGGGAGCGAGAAAGTGGCCATAGGGTCCTGCTCTCCAGGTTTCCATGCTCTCCGCCAGCACGACTAGCTTGTGACACTGCTCGAAGAGCATCGAGAGCGAGGCCTGGTCGACAAACATGTGGTAGAACAGTGACCACAAGTTGTTCAGCTTGTCCTGCGCGCCGTTGTCGACGAGAAAGGTAAACAATAACGCGTTGCGCGCTGTCATAAGATTGTTCAGGAACGAACATGGCGGACATCGTGGTGAGTCTCACCAAGTATCGCCGCATCTGCGTCGCAACAGGTGATGTCGAATACGCGGAGAGCTGCGATACGCCAGGCGGGTCGATTGATTGTGCAAATGGTACATACATGTCAACGGATTCCTTTCATTGGAATAAACCGTGTACAGGATGTGTCGCGGATCCCCACATGCGAGAAGCAGGATGTCAGCCTTGCTTTCCGGGGTCAGATTTTCTGTCAAACAGACCGCCGAGGTGTTTCCGACGGGATAAAAAAACGTGGTGGTGGGCCAAAACAAGAGATGCGACATATCTGTGCAAGGGGTGACTGTAATGCTATCAGCCCGAACCTGGAGAGGTAACGTATCACGCTCACTAGATGAGACAACGACACGCAATGCAACGGACTGCACAAAGGAGGTGATGATTTTGAGAGAAAGGGACGATGGACACGGTTGTGGCCGTGTGGGATGGGCTTTAAGGTGAATGGACTACTAACGGCCGATAGGATCGCGCTAGTGGTCATCGTTTCGGATTAGTGATAGTGGATCCTGGTCAGAACGAGCCGCCCTCGATGTACTGAGCCCATCCAACGCAGCCGCCGCTGGATGCTAATGTTGCCACTGCAACGAAGGAATATGGAAGCGAGCAATACACCGTCCGCGGACCGCCGATACTCATAAACGTACAAAGAAAACTCGGAGTTGCTTCAATGGACTGCCAAGATTGCAACCCTGGATTGTGTTTCTACCAGAGCCCTTTTGGCAGCGACTGTAACGAAGACGTCCGAGACGGAGCTCTCGAACCATAAATATCCGTTGAGCCGATGTTCGATCTCCGTGGCGGTCGGCAGCCTCAAGCTTGACGCCAGTCGGTTGCCTAAGTAACAGACGTAAGCAACGTAGCAGAGGCCCGATGAGTTCGAACCTATTCACTAACAATATTTGTTCTAACCGAGACGACCTGGGACAAATCCGTCCTCTGCAAATTCGAAGGTGGTTGTTGCTTTCAAACCTGGGAGATGTTTTCCAAAGACAACAAATACATAGCAGTTCTGTAAAGTACTGAGATGTGTGTAAGATGAATCAGCGCGGTGATAACTTGTAACAGATCCCAAGTGTTCGGGTGAGCAGTGTTTAGGCGATATGATAATCCGAATTACCCAACTCATTCAATCAACGTCCATGGTGGACGCACCACGACTAGCCCCACCGCCACGTCGACCCCGCCCACCTCTCCTTGTGCCACGCTGCCACCGATGTACTTCTGGCCGTGAGTTGTGCGCCTTGGGGTCCGCCCCTGGCGGTGAGACGAGGACTGAAGCACGAGGATCCGAGTTCATGATTGAATCCGAGCGCAATTTTCTGTTTGTGCAAACGCGGAGTTGATAAATAACACGGGAACAGACCCAAGAAGACTCACGATCCAGCATCACCGTCTTCTGCGCCCATCAACACGTCTACGGTCCCGTTCTCATCGATGAGATCTACACCATCCAGTCTTCTCGAAAGGCCGACGGATTGTACGCCGATGATCGTGACACGGAGAATACGACCATCTGCAGGCTGTTTATCGAATTTGGCAACTGCGGCTGCAGCATGGACAGCTTGTTTAAAGGTGAGTCGGACGATGACGTTGTCAGATGCTTGATTGGTCACGAGGTCGGAAGAGATGATCGGTCCACACCGCCGGAAGATAGCCTATCGGGTATCGGAAAGAGGCCGGAAATAAGAAAGGAGACCACCCACCTCGACATCTGCAGGAGTGGTGCCCTTCACGAGACCGTCGACCTGAACGACGTTTCCGTTGGCGCTGGTGCTAGCACCCTTGATGCTGAGTCCGCTTGAAGCAGTAGCTTCTCGGATTGCACGCTGGACGAGAGGAGAGTCAGGTTTGCGAGGGGCCGCGGCAGAAGCGGAGAGTCGAGCAGAGAGCGAGGGCTTGTCTGGGTCTTCGTACAAGTCATGGGACCACTGTGCGTCCGAGTCACCTTTTGGAGGTCGAGGTGGGCGGACCTAAGGTGGTAAAGCGCGCGGGGCCAAGGACGGAGGGGTTTTATTTTACTTTTCAATGGAGAGCGTTGAGGACGCGAATCGTACAGTACGCACATAGGGCGAATTTCGGTTTGCGGATTTTGGACGAACTGGGCCACCGTCTGTGCTGGATATGCGTGCGAGGAGGGACATGATGAAAGTTGGGAAAAAGAAACAAAACGAGACGGAAGAAGAAGTCAAGATAGTTGTGTGCGCTTGTTTGGCGTGTGGCAGAAAACCAGCTCAAAGGTCGAACGTCCCTCGCAAAAAACAATCAACATGGGTGGTGCTGGTCGGTCCCGTTTTTTTTGGCTCACCGTCGCGTACGACTCACCCTAGACAGGCTGGCTGTTCTTATTCTCGGTCCTCATGGCCGCAGGGCTGCTCTTTACGATGGTGTTCTTCGTGCGTCACCCTGACCTGGTCCAGCTCGGACGGTCTGACATGCAACGCAGATCATCATGTTTTCTGACCTCGAATGCGACTACATCAATCCCATAGATCTTTGCAACAAGCTCAACCAGGTATGAACGACTGGTGTCTTATCTCCTGCGCGTACTCAACCGACCCTAGTTTGTGCTGCCGGAAAACATTGCTCATGCATTCCTCACCTTGCTCTTCTTGCTCTCGGGCCAATGGGTTGCATTTTTCCTCAATCTCCCTCTCGTGCTCTATAATGCCAACAAGTGTGTACCCGACCATCTGTTGCTCATGGCATTCATTATGCTTCAACAGGATACGAAACAAGAACCATATGTACGACGCCACCGAAATCTTCCGTACCCTCTCTGGACACAAAAAAGAGAGCTTTATGAAACTCGGCTTCTACCTCTTGTCCTTCTTCTACTACCTGTACCGGTGTGTATCTCCTCTTTCATGCTCAGCTTCGAACCTCACATTTGAACTAGCATGATTGTTGCACTCATATCGGAGAGCGAATGATCCCCTAGTTCCTCTCCCAATGGCCCAGGACAGCCTACCGTCTGTGTAGCATGAATGGAATGGTGTGCAGCGGCAGACAAGGACTTGGTGTAGTGCGTCCTGCCTGGAGGTGAGGTACATAGACATCTAATCCACGATAGACATAGGGCCGGATATACATGAGCAACATGGGCGGAGCGAGGGGGGTTTCGCATTGCTACGTTGTATATCGTCTCGTTGGATGCTATGATCAATTGTTATTTGCCGTATCCAAGTCCCCGTCACGACTGTTATTCTGGACATCCTCAGTATGTTCAGAGTCCGTGGTTACCCCATGCCCAGGGTAAACGACACCAGTTTCCGAAGAATGGCCAAGTGCACGGACCTCGGGTGAGCGACCACGAGTTACCTTGGCACGAACAGTGCCCACCAACCAGACGTCGCATCTTTGGGTTGTCTTCAAGACCCGCTGGCATGCCGAGCCCATGCGACTTGTCCTGCCATTGACCTCGTGTCGCTACCCTGAATCCTCTACTTGGATCTTGATGATGATTAATTCCTTTCCTCCCTGCACCAGTCTCTCTCCGATTTCCACAGTCATCCTTCCCAGTTTAGAGGTCCACTCCGGGCGGGGCGCCTTGCCTCGCGGTTGGGATGCAGTTTGCTGGGTTCAATGGGGCGAGAATGTGGAGAGTGGTGGTCGCTTTAACAAGGAGATATTCAGACAACCAGTGGTTGAAATGTTGATTACCTGGACGCGGATTCCGTTCGTGTACTGATCGAATTTCGACCCGGACATGTCACTTTTTTCTAGCTGATACTAAGCTTTGATGCAACAAACCGTTTGATAGAACACCAAAGCATCGACTCCTCCGACGCGTGCATAAGATACCGGTCGTGCGGAAGGGAGTACAAAAACCAGGCGCAAGCGCTGAACATGACATAGTAACGATACACAGAGAACAGGGTCAAGGACGCTACTGAACGCAATTCTTCTTGTGAGTTTTCCAGTCCTTCACTTGGCATTCCCTAGAACAATATTTCACACTCTTACATTTCCCGCACAGGGACAGCGACCCTTCTTGCTTCCCGCACGCTCTGCATTGCCCTCGATCCGTTGACATGGTATCTGGCTTTATCCCAACCTTCTCCAGATACGGCACCGCGAACAGAGGGCTGATGGCCGCTCGAGTCGCGTAAGGAGCAAGGGGCTTGAACTGTTGGGGAAACGTCTCTGTCCCGGCTCCAATACCACAGGAGCAGAAAGGGCTCTTTTCGGGATTTGCCCCAGCATCCGGATAGAGCGGAATCATTCCGTGCGCCTTGTACTCGCAGGAAGGTCGATGCCTCCAGGTTCGACACCGTTCGACAAGCAGCGGAAGAAGATAGCGCCAAGCTTCTGACTCGTCTGAGTCAATTTTGATCGCGACGACACCAAGGACGTTGAGGTGCCTTAGCTTATCCTGAACAATCGTTGTCCCTGGAACAACCCAAGCATCGGCGACGACCGTGTGCGAACCAATATCAAAACGAAGAGAAGCGACTAAGATGACGGCGAGGAGTTCTTGCGAAGATGTATTTTGCAATGCAAAGGCAGGGCGAACCGGGCCTTGAACTCCACCAGCAGAAAGAAACAGACAATGAAGGGAGTCTTTCAGATTCACGAAGGTGTCCTTGACTGTTGAAGATTTCTGCTCCCGCATGGCACGTTCCCTGTGCGAGAACATAAGGGAGACATGCGGGACCAACCATGTTGGGGAGCCCGAATTTTCCGATGGGTTAAACGGAGGGCAGCGATCCAGGTTGACGCGATGGATAATCCATGGTGTTGGGATTGCGCCGCTGAAGGCAGTAGAGAACCTGCTCGTAATGTTATGCTCACTTTGAACGTGCATCGACAGTGCGAGAGGCGCAATGACCTGCAAAAAGTGTCAACTTTGCTCCAAGTTGCGGGCGTTACTGCCAACGCACCTCTACATACATCGACTTGCGGGCAACACGGAATCTTGCGTTCGCGGAGTCCACCGGCAATGGAAAACTAGTGTTCGCCTTATACTCACCGATACACAAGCGAGTCCCGTTGGCCAGCGCCTCTTCGAGCTTCACAGTCGACCCAGCAGCTAACGAAGCTTGACCAGCTGGATCTGTAATGTCTATCCGAGTCAAGAATGAATTGATCTCGGTACATGTTTCATTCATTTGCGCGCTGAGGCCCTGCCTACTTTCCGGGGCTACCTGGTTATGTAAATTACTGGCTGACCAAGGAGAATGCGGTGGGCAGGGGGGTTCAGCAAGGATGTGGACATGCCGCGAGTCTTCCAGTGGTGCGGCAAATATAGCTTCTGTGAGCAACAAACTGCGAGCCATGCGAGGAGAAGGACGAGTCCTGAACCCGACGGTTGCATTGTATGACAACATCAGGGCGCTTGACGGAGCGGAGAAGAAAAGGATCAAAGGGGATGAGAGGGAACCCCCTTCCTCTTCTTCCACAATAGTTACAGTTTTCTTCTGACCAGCTCCGCTAGTTTCGAGTTTTCCGTACGCTGCAGAAATATATCCGAAAATGTTCCATAGGCTCGAATTCCTGACTTCGCACTGGAGCAAAGGGGTCCCTGCCCGTCGAAGTTCAGGTTCGACACGCTTGACCTTGTTCCGGGGGACGACAAGGACGACGGTGACCACTGCAGGAATCGACTCCCAGTCTCTAAAGATTGCAGGATTTGTTCTGGTACGCAGATCTTGGATGTACGATTGCTCCATGGAGGTGAACGTGACGATATCCAAGAGGTGAAAGTGACAGCACATCTCTTGGTAAAAATTGGAACCCAGTATCAAGCTAGTGTCTCGCACAACCTGATCATCAAAAGCCGCCATGACCTGGGCCCAGTCCGTTTGAATCCGAGACTTGACATGGTTGAGCAGTTGTGCAAAGCTCCGACGAGTGTAATGCACGAGAGTTTGTTCCAGCAACACACGGGTAGCTGAGAGAGATAGATTTTTCAGTTGGCGAGCCATGTTTTCATCAGAGAACATCTTCAGGTAGATTCCAAACAGTAGTCGACCAAGCTGATCTGGTGCGAATGTTATGGGGTTTTCGTCACCGATAGCTTTCCAAACGACCTGTTCATGATATTGTGTGCCCTGCGAGTTGAAGGCTTGCAGGAAAGTTTCATTCACGTTCGAGCGAGTTGTGAACCGCGATAGGAAAGCGGAGGGTAGAATCCCCAAGAGAAGCGACATGACTTGCACGTCACCACAAAGTCGCTCCAAGATGGCTGTTGACGGTGCATCGCCGTACGAAAGCAGTGCCTCGGTGTATAGCGTCGAGGAAGGGGACTTGGAGAGAATGGGAACTGTGACCGTCAGCAGGTTCAGGAGCCCCACATGATCAGAAATGTTGGATGTGTCGATCACGTTGAACATGGTTGGAGCAGGAGTGGAGGCGCCTTCCCCGTATTGGTTTTCATCGAACACAATTTTCGAGGCTTGCCACGGCGAGCTCGAGATTGGCGTAGCGGTGACGCCGCATGTGTTGAGATGCGAGAATGCTTGACACAACATCAATGCGTCGCCAGCGAACATCCGAACAACGAGCTTTGAAGATGTCGTAGAAGCAGCCTTCAAGACCTTGATGACCGAGGCGCACCATTGTGAGAATTGGCTACGTGCTGCTCGCACCAATTTCTGCACCAGCACGGCCTGCGTCTCGCTGGGAGAGGTCGCAAATACCTCCGCGAGGTGAAATCCTGCGACTGGATCCGTCCCGTAGTGGACAGCGAACTTGTCTCCTGACCTGGAAAACGCAAACGTGGGGTTGACAAATGTCGTCTTCTCCGTGCTATGCAGACCATCGTCTGTGACGCCGGTCGACCAGAAATTGCGGAATTGTGTGGCAACCGCCTGCACAGCAAGGGGTAAGAGGGGTCCGGCGGAACGAGACGACGAAACGACAAGGTCATTTCCAAACCCCCTATCGACTTCTTTCATCCCATCGAAAAAGCTGTTCTGGAAGCGTTTGCGATGGTCCGGAGTGTAATCGGCCGTCCCAGCGTATAGGCTCCAAAGGCGACGAAGTTCTGCGAGTGTCCTCTTGTCGCACACGGTCAGAAAGTGCGCATATGGGCCAGCATTCCACGATTCAAGATCCTTCGCCAGCGTCAGGAGCCTACGGCACTGCTCTATGAGCAAGGACAATGACTCCCCATCCAACACGAAGTGATAGAAGATATTCCATATGAGATCTACTCTATCTTGAGCGCCTTCGTTAGCCAGGAGCGTGAACAGTACTGCGTTGCGTGCTAATGGAAATTCAGGACGTGGACAGACAACAAGAGGAATGCGAGACCCTACCGAGCACAGCAACTTCCACATCGCAGCAAGTAAAATCCCATTTCTGTGGCTCTACGCAAGTCGGGTCAGATTGTCCTGGGCCCTGCCAGTGAACGACTCAGAAAATGTGAAGGTACGCACCAGCGCCGAAACTCGTCTCACTTGCATACACAGTATACAGGATATGTCGAGGATCACCACATGCCAAGAGCAGAATGTTTGCTTGTTGCTCAGGAGGTATGTGTTCAGTCAACCGTACAGCGGATGTGTTGCCAATCGGATAAAAGTACGTTATTCCAGGAAAAAACAGAGGATGCGACATGATTTGAGCAACTTGACGCGATGAAAATGTTAATGTTCAAAATTTTCCGTAGTGGTGAATACTCGCAGGCCATGCGGTACGTTCCCCGCAAGTTCAGTGGACGTAATGTTACACTCGATACTCGTAATTATCCCTAAGTCAGATAGCGGAACCCCATTCTACGTCTTACGGCCTCATCGAATGTAATCCCCTCCAACTTGGCTGCTTTCTCGATCCGCTCCCTTTCGGGTCCGTGCATCAGGTCCAGCTCTGCGCGTTCCATCCTTTTGTTCTCCCGCACCAGTAGCATGCGTATGACTACGTCAACGGGTTTCAGTTATGCCTCGGAAGGCGAAAATCGTGTACACACCAAAACTGAGGAAACTCGCAAACGCGAGCGCACAAATTGCAATGATCATCGATTGATGGTATTCGGGACCCCAGTTTGCGGGCCAGATATATGATCCCATTCTGTGAACGTCCCGTTCGGTGAGATAAGTATTTACAACGCCAGATAGATCCGCCACGTACAAGTTTCCTAGATTTCCGAATCCATTCACGAGGCCTATCGCTGCGGATCGTTTGGCTGGTGGTCGAGGGATAGCATTCGCCACCCACACCAATGTCAGTGTAAACCCTAACACAACATAAGTGCATGCAAATTAGGCAGGGAAGGCAAATACCACAAAATCCGGACGCCATGAGGAACAGCGAGAAATACCGTCCGGCCGTTGCCATCGTCGAGAGTGAGACTATATAGCCGACTATGACGACCCACCACCAGGCGGTCATGTGGAGAAACCGTTCACCAGTGGCATCTACACACACGCACACGCTCAATAACCAAAATCTAATCCGTCAGGTGGGTGAGCCACTCACCAGCATGGCGCGCATTGATTACAGTCGCAATGGCCGCAAAGATCCACGGCGGGCTGACCAAGTGCAGACAATAAGTGGTAAGAAAAAATGACACGACACAACATACGCTGCCATGAGCAAGGTGCTTGTTGTTGAGTAGCCGAGCGTGGCGGTCAACCTAGTACCCCCGACAATGTATGACCTAGACCATAGAGTTATCTGTTCGCAAAACACTCACGTTGGGAAGAAGTTGGAAAAGCTGAGTCCCAACAGTTGTGAGCAACACATGATCATGAAAACCCAGACCTTCAGATCCCTAAGTGCCAACTTCAGACCTTCAAAGATCCTTAAACATCGCATCTGTATATGGAACATCCGGGAAACAAGGGTGCGTACGAGTCTTCTTGTGAATCTTGGTCAGCTTCACCAGCATCTTCCGCAAGCCGGACCTGTGCCAGATGCCTCTCTGCGGGACTCAACCACTTGGTATTGTGCGGCTACCAATGCCAGAGAAAGAACTCAGGGAAATTTTAAAATCTCATCCATGGACTTGGGACGTACATAATCGGGAAGAAGCCACCTAGAACTTGGTTGAGTGATATGGAAGGATGATGAAAATGGGACGCACATCGCCGAAAAACCGATAAAGATCGTAATTGCGCCCTCGATGTAGAAAAGCCTACGTTGGAGGGAGTGCACGTTTAAGTAAGGTTATATGTTCACCACAAGCTGCGGTCGAACACACCATCTCCATGCTGCTATGCCCATCATGCCATCCATGTTCCCGAGGATTCCTGCAGCCCACAACTAGGGACACAAATAGGTCAGAACTAGGGATGCTGTTTGGGCCGGAGGGGCTTACACTACCAAATGCATTGGAAACAAGCAGTCCAACGTAGAGAACGGCAGAGCGGAATGCCAGCTCCTATCAGGAGGTGGTTATTACAATCCAATCACGGATTGAGTAACACAAACCTTGCGTGTATACCATCTTGACAACAGATAGATAGCGCCGGGATAAAATGCAGCCTGTTATGGCACTTCGTATGAGCTCTTGTCACCGTGATGGTTTTGTCGTTTCACCTCTGGCAGCCCAATAAATACACGGCATGCCATGATACCTGCAAAGTCTTGAGTGATGCCGGTCAGAGCACTCGTCAAACCCCACAGCACGACGCAAGTGCCAATGTATAGTGTGGGCCTGAGGAAAGCTGGTCTTCTGCTTCTATTCTATCTGAACATCCGAAGATGCGACTGACCTCGAAACATAGTTAAGAGCCTTGGGATATTTTGAAACTACCGCAGCGGCAGAGGTGCTGATAATTGCTTACCATGTTAGAGGGAATTTGCGCCGGGCAATACGATGCATAAAGGATCGCCACTACTGTATCATATTGAACATCTGTCATTTTGATGAGTTATCGTGCCCCTCATACAGGAATAAGAGCATACCAGACAGACCCAATTCGGCCTGCAAACCCTTGAGCCGAGCAGCCGTGATTGCGACGCGCTACGTAGCACACCCGGAATCAGGACAACGTGTGCATGTCATATCATACATGCGACGTACATCAATGTAGTTCATCAAAAAGATGACGACAACGGTGGGCAATAAACGAAAATCAAGCTGCCGAACAAGCCGCCGTTCCGCAGTCTGCCGTGCTTCAACTTGCAGTGTTTCAGCTGCAGTATTCGCACTAACCACGACCGCATCTTCCTCGTACGATTCGCGTTTCTTCCCTGGATCGATCGACATGATGAACAAGATCGAAAAGTGGTCCCTTTCACATAACATGATCTCCCTGGGCTATAAGGGGATTCTCAGAACCTCTGGGCGTTTCCGCAACTGATCATTTGTGACTTCGCTGGCACTTACGCGGCTGAGACTTCTCGCGATAATCGGAGCACCGAGTGAACTTTACTCAGAAGCGCAAGCGAATGATAGTCTCTTCAACCTATCTCGGAGGCCCGCAGTGACAAAATGGCAAGAGCCACTCACCAACCGATAAGTAAATTGGGTCAAGTGAGAATGAAACAACTTATCAAAATGATCGATAGGTATGCATGATACGTGAACTTGGCCCGCGTGACCATTCATTTTTCCCCACACGGTGGGATACGCGGGCTGACGTGGGACTCCAAATGGTTGCAGGGTGTGATATTCACCACATCTCGGTTAACCACTGCTACGAAAGCTCGAATCTGCGCTGCGTCACATATGGATTATCTTCCTACCTACATTGACATCAGAGGCGAAGATCTCCCTGCGTGTGTCAGTAGCCACGAACTTTGGATTGGGGCCGACTTGGCGTATCAATATCAATACCCATATTCAGTACGCACCCTCAATTGTGATCGAGGTCCGAGGTCTCGCCGCATCGTCGTTGGTCCGCGGCATAATGCCAGCACTAACAGTCAGGATTTGGGAGATGAAAGATGCTAACACTGCAGATTGCGTCCAGACTTGGCGGCTTTCCCATAATACATGGAGAAAATAGTTCACGTTCAATTCCTGGATCCTAGTACGGAGATCGTGGGAACGCCCATTTTAACCCTAACCACGACCATCCCTTATTTGCTCCCTTCTTTCAGCCTTCGTTAAGCACACTTGTTGGGTCGCTCGATTACGACGCAAAGTAACTGTAGACTAGAGTAAGGGCAGAGGACGTACCTGCAAAACATGTGATCTGGAACCCATTGGTGGGTCCAAAAATGCCCGGAGGGCGCCGATAATAGTATCTGGGGTACTGTCGATGGGAGACTCGGCCCAAACTCGGTTGCTACGTGTCACATTGGAACACGAATTTGAATGTATATTGCGTTCAAGATGAAACCTCACCCAGGTTAACACGAGGTGGCACCAACGTGTTGGGGGAACCGGGATAGTCAGCCAAACGGGTACCAGTGAGAAGCTTAGCTGGCACCAGATTGACTCGAGAGGATAAGATAGTCGAGACCCAGCTGTGGACTACGACGCGACTCGGGGCAAGGTAAATAATTTCACTTGCCCAAGGCAGGCCAAAGATTCAATATTCGTAGTCACGGTCATTCTCCCACTCATTCCTCTCTGTGTTAATACAGATAACGGAACCCCATTCTGCGTCTTACGGCCTCGTCGAATGTGATGTCCTCCAGTTTGGCCGCTTCCATGATCCGCTCTCGTTCGGGCCCATGCATCAGATCTAGCTCTGCACGCTCCATACGCTTGTTCTCCCGCACGAGCAATATGCGCATGACTATATCAGGTTTTTGATTCAAGGCCAAGCCGCACTTCGAGGTGCAAACTTTGAATACGCACCAAGACTGAGGAAAGTTGAAAACGTAAGCGCGCAAAGCGCAATGATCATCGATTGATGATATTCAGGGGCCCAGTTCGCTCCCCAGATGTAGGATCCCATTCTGGCGAATACAGTGGGTCTGGGATTAACGCGTGTATTAGCAGAACCACCTACAAATTCCCCAGATTACCAAACCCGCCTACAAGCCCCATCGCGGCGGACCGTTTAGCCGGAGGTCGAGGGATTGCATTAGCCACCCATACGAGTGTCAGCGTAAACCCTATGATATACATGCACGCTCAGGGTCAGAAAAGGTTGAAGGCTGAATGACAAGGCAAGGAGGTACCTACCGCAATGTCCGGACGTCATGAGAAACATTGAGAAATACCTCCCAGCAGTTGTCATGGTCGACAGTGAGACGATGTAGCCGGCTATGGTAGCCCACCACCAAACGTTCATATGGAAGAAACGTTCGCCAGTGACGTCTGTATTCATACGTGTCAGCTCGAACATATGTTAGGTAGGAAATAATCAGGGAGTTGCTCACCAGCATGCCTCGCATTTATGACCGTGGCAATGGCTGCAAAGATCCACGGTGGGCTAACCAAGCGTAAAGAGTAAGCGTGACGAATGAATGACACAGTAGAACATACGCAGCCATCAATAGAGTGTTCGTCGTCGAGTAGCCCAGGGTTGCAGTTAATCTAAAAATGACATTAATTATGGAGTTTTCAATTTGCGAGACACTCACGATGGGAAGAAGTTGATAAAGCTAAGTCCCAACAGTTGCGAACAACCCATGAACATGAAAACCCAGACTTTGAGATCTTGAAGCGCTAACTTCAGACCTTCAAAGACTCTAAAAACGGAGCCTGCATTCGGGGCTACAGGAAGACACGGACGACATACGAGTCTTGTTGTGAATCCTGATCGGCTTCTCCTGCATCTTCTGCAAGCCGGACTTGAGCTAAATGTTGTTCTGCCGGACTCAACCACCTGGTGTTGTTCGGCTCCAAAAAACAGAAACAGAACTCAGGAACTCGTAAACCACATTGTATCGAGGGCTCGCGACGTACATAATCCGGAAGCAGCCACCTGAGATGTCATGTGAAGATAGAGGGAAGCAGAGGCCACGAATGTTGGACGCACATGGACAAGAAACCAATAAAAATCGTTGTAGCACCTTCGATATAGAAAAGCCTGTGTTGGAAGGTTGAATATAATGCCCGCCATGAGCGGCCGACGAACCCACCATCTCCATGCTGCAATGCCCATTGTCCCATTCATATTCGCAAGAACTCCTGCAGCCCACAACTGAAGGCCACCAAAAAGTCAGGGGCTTGAACGAAGACAGAACCCGGAGAGGCTTACACTACCAAAGGCATTGGAAACAAGCAACCCGGCGTAAAATATAGCAGATCGGAATGCTAGTTCCTACAGGGATGAATATACCGCAGTCCTGCGATAGTATCAAAGTATCGCATACCTTGCGCGTATACCATCTTGACAAAAGATACATAGCACCAGGGTAAAACGCTGCCTGAGATGGCATTTCATACCAGTCGACCTCATCTCGATGGATTCTATGGCCTTACCTCTGGCAACCCAATGAAAGCGCGACACGCCATAATGCCAGTAAAGTTGTGCGTGACGCCAGTGAGAGCACTCGTCAGACCCCATAGGACAACAGCGGCACCGATATAGATAGATGGTCTGAACAAGGCCGATATTCCACTTCCATGCTCTTCAAATGTGCGTGCAACTCACTTGGAGACACAATTAAGGGCCTTGCGATGGTTCAAAAGCATTGCACCAGTGGGAGTGGGGAGACAGAAATGCTTACCATGTTGGAGGGAATCTGCGACGGACAATACGACGCGTAGAGGATCGCCACTGCTGTATCATACTGAACATCTATCATCTCGGTAAGTTTCCAGGCCGCACTAAGAGTGGAATGAGAACATACCAGACAAACCGAGATCGGTCTGTAAACCCTTGAGCCGAGCAGCCGAGATTGCGACGCGCTACCGTGTTACACAGAGTAGGACAACACGCCCACATTAGATCACACACGCGACGCACATCAATGTAGTTCATAAGATAGACGATGACGAGAGTGGGTAGCAAACGGGAATCAAGTTTCCGAAGAAGCCGTCGTTCTGCCACTTGTCGTACGTCCACTTGCAGTATTCCTTCGTCGCAGTTCACGCTGACCACGTCAGTGTGGCCCTTGTGCGAGTCATGTTTCTTCTCGGAACCAATTGACATGGTGGATGCGGAGGGCGAGAAGGGGATGCTCTGACGTTGCATAACTTAATCATCCTGAGATATAAAGGACTCTTCCGTGAGGTATCCATAGTTTACTTGTACTCGTGACTCGGACTTTGCATGCTGGTACCTATCCGGCTAGCAGCGTGCGGGGACTTCCCGAGATCATCCGAACATTAAGGAGTGTTTGCTGAAGTGGTCCGAGGGCCCGCGATTACAAGGGGAGGAGGGCCCAAGATTTTCCCAGTGAATGGCAAGGGAATTTTGTCAGGTGGGATTGGAAGAATTCATGGGAGTGACCGTCGTGTGCGGATATATGCGCCCGTGCAAGTGGGTCTCGTTCCTCGCACAGCAGATATGCCATCGGCTATTTTGCATGACATTGCTCAGCGCCTGAAGGTATCGCCGTCGCTTGGTAACATGAGTAGCACCAAAGCGATGCACCGTCACACGCGGCTTATGCTTGCGCCTTGATACACCTCCAGGAAAAATTAGGGGTGTGTGGTGGATAAGAACGAACCGGATCGATTCCGTACATGGACCAAAGGTGTCAAGAATCAGGCCTGCCGTAGCACACCTCTAACCTGTAATCGTTGAAACTTGAAACTCCCGGGATAGCCCAAGGTATAATGCTTGCGCTACCTGGTCATAATATGAGAGATTGGAGACAATGATTCCGTTAAGCAGGTCTGGGCCCACCATTTCTCGCGGCACATGTTGGACACGAGGAAAACGGTCTCGAGCCGGGTCAGGGGTGGATGAGGACTTGATGGTGGGAGGAGCCATCCGTCTACTGCACCCTGGTTCGGTTTCCATATTTGTGACATAATGATGGTAGTAAGCGGCCCAGTGTAAGGGGGCGCATATCGCGGCATCGCCGGTGCCAGCTTGAACATAATGAACTACAGATCCAACACGGGGGACGGAGGTGTTCTCGGCATTGCATTGCACTCGCCTGTTGGGTCTCGATCTGTGAAAATCGCACAGCGCAACCGTTCTGGTCCCAGCGAGTCATAAAGCACTGAACCATTCCTGGGTCTGAGGGAATACGAATACGCAATACTGTAGTTCCCAAAGGAAACACACATGTTTCAGCGGGGTGTCATGCCACCGGGCCCCCCTCATGAGTATCGTCCTCACCAGCTCCCTGCGGGCACATAAACTAGTACAGATAACGGAACCCCATTCTGCGTCTTACAGCCTCGTCGAACGTAATACCCTCCAATTTGGCGGCTTCTTCGATCCGCTCCCGTTCCGGTCCATGCATCAAATCCAGCTCTGCGCGTTCCATCCGCTCGTTCTCCCGCACGAGCAGCATGCGCATGACTACGCCAAATGCCAATCCAGGGTCAGTCGCACTCGGAAGCACAAAGAAGAAATAGGAACTGGATACGCACCAACACTGAGGAAGGTAGCAAATACGAGCGCGCAAAGCGCGATGATCATCGATTGGTGGTATTTAGGTCCCCAATTCGAGGGCCAAATGTAGGACCCCATCCTGTCGAACATCCAGGGAAGATGAACGCACATGCGTTGGACGGACGGACGACCACGTACAGATTTCCGAGATTTCCGAACCCGTTAACGAGGCCCATCGCTGCGGATCGTTTGGCCGGCGGCCGAGGGATGGCATTGGCCACCCATACCAACGTCAGGGTAAATCCTAAATGCCGTGCGCGCGCGCAAGAAGTCAGATGGCGAGGGTCGAGCGACATGGCAAGTGGAAACACATACCACAGTATCCGGTCGTCATGAGGAAGAGCGAGAAATATCTCCCAGCAGTCGCCATCGTCGACAGCGAGATAATGTAACCGACTATGACGGTCCACCACCAAGAAGTGATATGGAAGAACCGTTCGCCAGTAATGTCTGTGTGCATGCGTGTCCATAAACTCAAACTTAATCGTCGAGTACAAGAGGACGCTACTCGCCAGCATGCCGTGCGTTGATCAGCGTCACAAGGGCTGCAAAGATCCACGGTGGGCTGACCAAGTGTGGAGAATAAGTGGCAGTGATGGATGACACGGTAGAGAACGTACGCTGTCATCAGCAAAGTATTCGTCGTCGAGTAGCCGAGGGTGGCAGTCAACCTGACCGAAGCACGTGTGACACAAAACACAGGATTCACCGTTCACGATCCACTCACGTTGGGAAGAAGTTGATGAAGCTGATTCCCAAAAGTTGTGAACAACTCATGAACATGAAAACCCAGACCTTTACGTCCTTGAGCGCCAGCTTTAGACCTTCAAAGATCCTGCAAACGCAGTCGGTATGCAGAACTTCTGGGACACATGATTTACGTACGAATCTTGTTTCGAATCCTGGTCGGCTTCCCCAGCATCTTCTGCAAGCCGGATCTGTGCTAGATGTCTCTCTGCGGGACTTAGCCATCTGGTGTTGTGCGGCTACCGGAATCAGAAAAAGAATTCAGGATCATTTCCAGTGATACCATAGGGGACTGTCGTACATAATCCGGAAGCAGCCACCTAAGAAGTCTCATTGGAAGGGACGCAAATAAAAAATAATGAACCTAGACGCACATGGACGAGAAGCCGACGAAGATTGTTATAGCGCCCTCAATATAGAAGAGCCTGTGTTCCGGGGTCAAATGGGGCACTTGCTATGAATAGTCGCCAAACACACCATCTCCATGCGGTAATGCCCATCGCCCCATTCATGTTTCCAAGAATGCCTGCAGCCCAAAACTTGGCATCGCCAACAAGTCAGAAGATGGAACGGAGACGGAGCACGGGGAGGCTCACACTACCAAAGGCATTCGAGACGAGTAACCCAGCATAGAGAATGGCAGATCGGAATGCTAGTTCCTGTAGGGACGGATCTATCGCAGTCTTGCGATAAGTTCCAAGCATTACAAACCTTGCGTGTATACCATCTTGACAAAAGATACATGGCGCCAGGATAGAATGCAGCCTGAGATGGCACCTGATGTTAGCGGTTCTCACCCCGGCATATTCCATCGTCTTACCTCCGGTAAGCCGATGAAGAAACGACATGCCATGATTCCGGCGAAATTTTGTGTAACTCCGGTGACAGCACTCGTCAAACCCCATAGGACAACACAAGTACCAATGTAGACAGAGGGTCTAGGCAAGCTTGACGTTCTACTGTTGTTCTATCCAAAATATGGAGGTGTGACTGACCTTGAAACATAGTTGAGGGCCTTGAGATAGTTTAATGCTCATGTAGCAATAGAGATACTGGACTGCTTACTATATTGGAAGGAATCTGTGACGGACAGTATGACGCGTAAAGGATAGCCACCACTGTATCATACTGAACATCTGTATCACGGTGAGTCACGGCCCTCACGGATAAGCAAGGGCATACCAGATAAACCCAGGTCTGTTTGCAGACCCTTGAGTCGAGCAGACGTGATTGCGACGCGCTGAAGTAACACAGGTCAGCATCACGCGTGTAGGCTACACCAAACACGTAACGTACATCAATGTAGTTCATCAAGTAGATGATGACGATAGTGGGCAACAAGCGAAAATCGAGCTTCCGAAGGAGACGACGTTCGGCAGGTTGTCGTGCTGCCGCGTGTAGCGTTTCTTGGTCACCATTCACGTTGACCACGGCTACATCTTCCTCGTACGACTCGCGCTTCTTCTCGGGTTCGGTCGACATGATGGACGCAACAGCGAGGGCGGTCGCTTTCAATTCGCAAGACCTGATCCGCCCTGGTTATAAAGGCCTCTCCGATGGAGCGCCCGTAACCTGTAAGTTCTCGTGACTTCGCCAACCACTTCTCGTGATGATAACAGGATTAAACGAGCTTCATCCAGTCAGGACGTTCGCGCGTCATGACTGTTTCCTGACTTCCCAGAGGTCCACGTGACAGAAAGCAAGGGGTTAAGGAGAGGGCGGAACAATTCCGGGTACGGGGGTGATCGCCGGGTGTGAAATGATACATGAATTTCGTCCGTGTGACTGACCGTTCTTCCCCAGACTGAGAGATGCGCTTCTTGGCATGGGAACATAAGGAGCTGTAGGATGCCGTAAGGAGGGTATCGAGCGGTACTCAGTTCGTGGACTCTCGATTATCTTTGTCATTTGGTGACATGCCCACGCATGACAGACAGATAGTGGTACATTATTACACAAGACAAGGAGTGAGAAACCACCCACTGTTGGCGATAAAACCGTTCAGAATGTGTCATGAATGGCTTCGGAACAACAATCTTACGTGTAAAAAAAGAATCTGCCATAGTACCAGCGTACGGAAGATGCATCACGACTCTGCCTGTTCGGGAAGGGGCGGCGGCGGCAGGGGCATGTCTGGAAAATACGTCAAAGGTTCACCGCGACGTTCGATCCGGGTGATCTTACCCATCGAGTGGTGTACGGAGGAATCGGTGAGGCTGGACGAGTTGTCTACGGTGGTGGTATTGTTTGAGTTGCTCGTCGTGCTGTGATCGCTATTGTCCGTGTAGGTCTGATTTCCCGTCACGTCGTTGAAAGTGCCATGCGAGACATCGACGTTGGACGCTCCTTGAAAGAAGGGCATCGTTGCGTGGGAATAAATTATAAACAGGTACAAATATCTTCGTCAAGGAGCATCGCCACCGCATCCTAACGATGACTATGACCACCAACACGATGGCAAGAAAATCTACTCGAAGAGTGCCTCGAGGTAGGGCACGCTCCGCCACTCCCATACACACCTTGACTGCGATAAAGCAGCCATCCGTCTCCATCGCGCGGTCGAAGCAGCAGCGCAAACGAGAGCACTTCAAACGCCAACAAAGGCAGCTGGCGTTCGCAGCCCACCGCGAAAAACGCTCTGAATGGCTCGAAACAGCCCGCGACACACAACGGATCGTTCTAGGAGATGGCAAGTATGTTATGCAGAAACTCTCCACCCGTGCTTCTCCATCGGTGGCTCCATCGCCTTTCGAATCTGTGATGTCAGCGACTGCGGCCAATTTTGAAGGAAACGCGCTCTCCAACGTTGTACATTCTTTTTACAGCATTGCTCCTCAGATCGTTATCAGCCAACAAGGAACCACGTTTTATCCGCATTGCTCTCCCGACCTGGCCAACTGGCGTGGGTCCAGGGCAAATCTGCCTACTCATGGGTCAAGCACCATTCGATTCGTACCCAAGTCCACTCTAACCGTCGCAAGGCACTTGGTTACGGAAAACCCGTCGTTTACAAGACAATGCCCCAATGCTTTCCCTACTTCCTCTGTAGGTGTCCTGTCCTTTGCATCTGCTAAGCGACCGGGTGGTGGATTCTTGCATGGAGGCGACGAACAAGAGGAATCCATTGCACGATTGACATCACTTGTGGCTAGCTTGCGATCAGCGCAGGCAAAGGAATTCTATCGGACCCACAGGAAGTTCTTGAACGCTGATGGTGCTGGTCTGCACGATCATTCCATGGTGTACAGTCCTGGCGTTGTCGTGTTCCGTAGAGATGACGACGACGATATTGATCCAGCACACTCGCGTTCTGGCTCGACCATTGCACCCTATCTTGTCAACGTCCTTTCAAGCGTACCTGTCAATGCCGCCGCCATTCGTCAAAATTACCTCATCACCTCCTCAGACACGCACGTCTTTGAGGAGGGTATACGAAATACGATGCGGGATCGCATGGCGCGCGTGTTACGCATTTTTGAGATCCGCGGTGACCGCGCATTGGTGCTCGGTACTTTCGGATGCGGTTCCAGCCAAAACAATGTCGAGATGGTGGCCGAACTTTGGGCAGAGCTGTTGGTTTGTGGAAATCGGGAAAGAACAGAAGCAGGTAAAGAGGAAACGAAGCCCGCCAAGTTCAGGGGGGTCTTTGAGGAAGTTGTGTTCGCAGTGCCCAGCAAACTCTTCGCGCCATTTAAGCGTGCTTTCGAGATGCAGGTTCTCGAGATGGAGGTGATTTCGGCAACAAGTGAGTAGTCGAATGTGGGCCGTGCGTCTTGAGTGTTTTTGATAGTATATACGCAGGCTGAAGTCGTGTTTTCTCAATCACCCAAGTATCTTTATCTGGCTGGTCTCGTATCTTGTTCCGGGTATATCCTAGTTGTTTTCCCTCTCTATAATGAACGTCGAACGTGTACATAGTCGGTCTGGCCCACGAATTATCTATTAATATCCGTACTTGAACGAGATCTTCCATGATGCCGGGTATCACCTCGTCGAGCATCGTCTTCCCTTCATTGCCGCCAGAATGGCAACGTTACCCAAAATCATGATTTGTGGTATGGCTACTGCAAGCCATCATTTCTTACCGTGTTCTTGATATCCAATCAACAGGGAACCCCAGATGGGCCCACGACGAGGTCCATAAACTTTTTGACGGTATCGCACAAGTCATCGTACGTCACCGCCAGTGCTTTGCCCACATAAAAAGTGCCAGGCCATGCTCACGGACATCGATCTAGGTGGACGATGCGCCTAGCCGTGCCGAATTCTTTGCCCGCTTCCAACCGGGTGGGCCGTACGAGGGCACAATTGGGATCTACAGACGCAACATTTCCGCTGCGCGGATCGGGATATATGATCGCGAACTGATCGTGAGCCTCCCATCGAGCGTGCAATGGATCGCGCACAACGGGGCGGGATACGATCTCGTCGACGTGCACGCATGTAAAGAGAAAGGTGAGCGACGACAGGCACCATCAGTCATTCACTAGCATTACTTTCCACCCCCCACAGGCATTCGCGTCTCCAACACCCCTGGAGCCGTCGACGAAGCGACAGCCACCACGGCCCTCTACCTCGTCCTCTCCACTCTCCGCCACTTTTCCAAAGCCGAGCGTTCCCTGCGCGCAGGCACGTGGAAAACGCCGGTCTCCAGTGGGGACACACACGACCTCACCCACCGCACGCTCGGGATCCTCGGGTTGGGTGGCATCGGCCTCCATCTCGCGCATCTCGTGCACGCGTTCCCGATGCGCGTGGTGTACCACAACCGGCGCCGAGTCGCAGACGCCCCCACATGGTGCGAGTATGTGGAGAGTCTGGAGGAGCTGTGTAAGCGGGCCGACGTATTGAGTATACATGTACCGCTGCGCGAAGACACGGTGAACTTGGTGAGTGAAAAGGAGATCCGGACGATGAAGCGCGGGAGCATCATCGTCAATACGGCACGCGGAAAAGTGTTGGACGAGGCAGCCGTGATTCAGGCGTTGGAAGATGGACATGTACGTGCCTCGTGTTGTTCCGTATAGCGGGCATGGTTTGTATTGGCATGCTAATGCGACCGACCTAGTTGGCGTCTGTCGGTCTGGACGTCTTCCCCAACGAACCACACGTGAACCCTAGGTTGCTCTGCTTCCCGCAGAACGTACTGTTGCCGCACATCGGGACGCGTACGCAGGATACAGAAAGAAAGATGGAAGTTCGCGCGATGACGAACTTGAGGGATTTCCTGTTGACTGGCTCAGGAATGGACCTCGTACCAGAGTTGACTCATAGTCACGATGCGAACCATTAGTCCATGTGTTATCCCAGACCGTCTAATATCTTCTTGTGCCTTGATTCAAAGTTTGCGCATCCCAGGGTCGGCACTAGTTCCAGCGCAGTCACCGCATGGGAACGACAAAATTGCTGGTGGCCGTGGGAGCATACCCGTTTCGGGTCACTGCTGGCATATCGGAAGCCCCCTTCTCCCCACCCGCCATCTCCCAAATTTACGCCACCCACCGTTCGTTGGGTCGCATGCTCATCACATCTTCGTGGTCACTGATTGGAGCACACCTTCACTGCTGTCGCCAACTCCCTTTGACTGTTATAGTGGGTAGTTCACCTAAACGGCCCTGGAAGGGCGGCGATCGGGGTAGCGGTCAAGCCCAGGGCCTGACGAGAGCTTTCGCGGCTCGAAACCGCGCCCAATTCCGCTCCCTTGCCTGTCCCTGCGTGTACTATGCCGAGATCGGCCTACCCTATCGCACGGCCCTGATCCTCGGAGAAGGGCGTCCGACGGACGCAGCAAACAGGATCGACAGCTCAGGTTGCCCTCCCTCGCACGCTGTCTAAGAACTACGAGGCTCGCGCTCGCAGCCTAGTTCTCCCAACAGCAACATTCTATGAATTTGGCAGTTTTATAACGAATGACCATTTTAAAGTTCATCCCGCTCCCTTCATTTCCCCGTCAACGAACCTGAATAGCTCACCAGCACAGATTTACGATGCAGTCAGCTGATATTCCGCTCCATGCACATGGGTACCAGGTCCCAATCAACCGGAATCCCGGACCGGGTTTGACTTTGTGTCCCTGTGAGTCTAGACCTCCTGATCAGGTTGGCGGTTGCCCGTGCCGGATGCGTTGCACGTTCGTCCGCTTGTGCACGACTATTTCCCTCTTACTACCGAAATCGATCCCCCCTCCGTCCGCAATTTCTCTACTTCTCCTCCCCGTCTTTTTCTTACCAGTGATCTTGCTCGACGATGACGCGTCAACCTCGGATCATGCTTTGTGGTGAGAGATCATGATCGTGATCGTGATCATTATAACGCACATGGCCAACATTGATGATCGGCGATGCACCGTGTATAGGAGACATCGTCTGGGCGCATGACGAGCTCAAACAACTCTTTGATGGCCTCGCAGATGTCGTCGTACGTGACGGATCACATATTCCATTCGCGGTCTCCTGACATCATTCTCGCCCCGATATATCCATACCTACCTACGTGCATAGCCCATGGACTCGCCTGATCGCGCCGACTTTCTCGCAGGATTAAAGCCGGGCGGTAAATACGACGGCACGGTCGGCATTTATCGCCACAATTCCTCCGCGATCCAGATCGGCGTGTTTGACAAGGAAGTCGTCGACGCCTTAGCCAAGACAGGCACCGTCAAATGGATCGCACACAACGGCGCAGGCTACGATCAGATCGACGTCCTAGAGTGCGGTGCCAAAGGTGAGTCCGAGCAAATCCCATCCCGTTCCGTCTCGTCTGCGTCGTGTTTGAAGTTTATATCTTCCACCACAGGCATCTGCGTGTCAAACACTCCCGGTGCCGTCGACGACGCAACCGCCACGACAGCCTTCTACCTCGTCCTCTCCACCCTCCGCCACTTTTCCAAAGCCGAACGTTCCCTGCGCGCAGGCACGTGGAAAACGCCGGTCTCCAGTGGGGACACACACGACCTCACCCACCGCACGCTCGGGATCCTCGGGTTGGGTGGCATCGGTCTCCGCCTCGCGCACCTCGTGCACGCGTTCCCGATGCGCGTGGTGTACCACAACCGGCGCCGAGTCGCAGACGCCCCCGCATGGTGCGAGTATGTGGAGAGCCTCGAGGAGTTGTGTAGGCAGTCAGACGTGCTGAGCGTGCATGTCCCACTGCGCGAGGAGACGGTGGATCTCGTAGGTGAGAGAGAGATTCGGGCGATGAAGCGGGGGAGTATCATCGTGAACACGGCGAGAGGGAAAGTGATTGACGAGGAGGCGATGATTCGTGCGCTCGAAGATGGTCATGTGCGTCTTCTTTCTGTACTCTTCTTCTCCATATCAAGTCTGACTGGCACAGTTGGCTTCGGTCGGGCTCGATGTCTACCCGAGCGAACCCTCTGTCAACCCGCGGCTGCTCACCTTCCCGCAAAACGCCCTCTTACCACATGTGGGAACGGAGACTCAGGACTCCCAACGCCTGATGGAAGTCCGTGCGCTCACCAACCTGAGAGACTTTTTGCGCGACGGCAAAGGCAAGGATGTGGTCCCCGAGTTGCGGAGCAAATTGTAATGGTAGACTCGACCAAAGTTGATGTACATTACATGGAATCACCAAGAATTTGATCGGATGTGTCAATCTTTGATTGATCACCGAGTCATCATGTATCACGCCGATCAGTACACACCACTGAAGCGGAATACACCCGATCATTACAACTTCGCCCGTATCGTCACTTGCCCATGTCCCACCTCGTCCTTGGCCCTCTCGCGCAAATCCCGTCGTAGAATCTTGCCCGATGCACTGGAACCCATCAGCACAAAGCCGAAAACCCGGGAAAAAGTAACCGCTTGCCTCTTTGGAATCTGGTCAATCGTAATCACACCACCCCGCAACTTCTTATGCGCCGCCACCCGACTAGCGACCCACCCCTGTACTTTCAGTGCCAGGTCGGCGCTCTCGTGCGGTGTGAGCAGCCGCGGGGGTACGATGTATGCTCTGTTCCCATTGACAGGAGGAATGAGAGATGAGAATCGAAGAGGGGCGTTGGCGTACCTTGGGAACTCGGTCGCTTCCGCGTCGCTGTATATCCCAATGACGGCTGCATCTACGACGTCTGGATGTTGAAGAAGGAGCGCCTCGAGTTCCGCGGGTGGTACTACACGAGTTCCATTCCTGTCAGTAAGATCACACAGGATGCTACGCAAATATGCCCGCCTTGGAAACCCTATCCAGAAAGCAAGGTGAACACCATGCCATCGACTGACTGTGCTAGTTTGCACCCACCTTGTACTTGATGAGCTCCTTCCGTCTATCGATGATCGTGAGGAACCCTTCTTCATCGGCGACAGCGATATCCCCAGTCTTGAACCATCCATCGGGCGTAATCGACGACGCGGTTGCGCTAGGATTACCCAAGTATCCCTTGAGTGCTAACATGAGCGCCGCGCAAGAGACCAAAACCGGCACACGCACTTTCATGACCGTCGGTCCTCGGATCCACATCTCGCCCGCGCGGTCAATGTCGGTAATTACCTGCGAGCGCGCGTCAGCGGTCGTCCAAAATAACGATACGTACATCTAACCTCTCCCGCATCTTCGCGGACCAGTCGGACCTCGAGGTTGGGTAGCACGCGGCCAACGGAGCCAATGTGCCTGTTGGCGTCGTTCGTGTGTAAGACGGTGACCGTCGGAGATGTCTCTGTTAGGCCGTACGCTAACACCACGGACAGAGAAGTGAGTCGTGTGATGAACAGAGGGGTAGGTTGGCGAACTCACCCTGGCAGACGACAACGTTGGCGCCGACTTTTCTTAGACGCTCTCGTACGGTCGCTACGAGATCCTGTCCCAAGGGGGCGGCGCCAGAGTATATCGTCCGTACCGAAGTCATGTTGTACTTTTCGACGGCTGTCAATAGAGGAAATCAGCTCATGCGATCGGCTGGCTTCCATTCCGAAATAGCAAATGAACGCGCACATACCCGGATGACGAGCAAGCACGACCAAAATGGGTGGCACGACGAACAAGAGCGTCGTTCTGTATCGTCCCACATACTCGCAAAAGCGCACGGGGTCAAAGCCCGCCGCGACGACGACCGGCGTACACAACGAAAGAGGAAAGAGCATCAACTTGATCGCGCCATAAATATGGTAATATGGCAGCGCCCCAAAAAGCACATCTGGTGAATCCTTTCCGTTCCCGAGGAACGACGGCGTTAGACAAGGGATTGTACCTGGCCATGCCGGTTTGAGAATCTCGATGAGGGAGGTGAGGTTGTAGTGTGTCGTTTCGACGCCCTTTGGTTTTCCGGTCGTTCCGGAGGAGTAACAGAGGTAGAGCGTTTCGTTTGACCGCTCGTTGTCAAAATTGACCTCGTGGGGAAGCTCACCCCGCCCTAGGAACGCTTCGAGTCGGGTAAGCGAAGCGAGCCCGGTGGATTGAGGCTCAGGCACGCCAGTGAGCCAATGCGAGGTTACCAAGACGACTCTGGAACGGATCTCAGCTTCGGTGCAGCCAATGGACTTGAGGGCATCCTGGACGACGTGCACGAGCGTCGGGTGGGTAAAGATGAGGTGGGCGCGGGCGTCGACGTATTGGTACGCGAGCTCGGCGGCGGTGTACCCGCTATTGGCGAGCGTGGCGCGAACACCCGCGGCGGCGGCGCCGTGCAAAAGAATAGGCCAGGCGATGCTGTTGGGGGAGAAGATGAGGAAGGTCGGTGGGGAGGTGAGGTAGGCTGGGTATGCGAGGGATGCAGGGAGGTCATGAAGGGAATGTGCAAACTGGAGTGCGTAGGAACGAACGGCAGCGCGGGTGAGCACTACCCCGGACTCCGCATCAACGAACGCGGGGGACGTTGCGGGAAAACCACCGACGATGTTCGGGGTATCTGCCGTCGTTCCCAAGAGATGGGTGAAGATGGACTTGCGAACCAACGGTACCTGTGAATAGGGAGAAGTGAGGACGACCTGGGACATGGCGGTGCGAAACAAAGTCGGTTAGCTCTCTCCTCATAGCCGTGACGGTCCACATGATACCCGTCCATGTTCGGTCTTGTATCTCCTCCTCGCCACTTTCGGGGCCTGCCAGCGTGGCAGTCATCTCCTTAAATCCAGCTTCGTCCACTCACTCACCACCGCATCGCCCACCATAATGTCCTTCTTTCTCTGCGTAGACTGTGGTGGATCAAAGACCTCCGCCGTCATCACCAACCACGATGGCAAGATCGTCGGGCGCGCGCTCGGTGGCCCATCCAACTTTTCCTACATGTCCGCCAGCGACTTTCAAGACGCCGTTCGTACAGCCGTCTCCAATGCACTCAAGACGTGCGTCTCACCACCCTCGACCGACCCCGTACCTCTACCCGTTGCACCAGGCACATTCGTATCCGCCTGGTTCGGCATCTCTGGCGTCGACTCCCCCGCAGCAGCGCGCAATGCTGCGTTCGCCATCTCCCCGTTGATCAGCCTCCCCTTGGGTCCACAACTCGTCGTCGCCAACGACACCCACCTCCTCGCTGCACCACTTCGACTCCGTAATGACATTAACCACGCCGTGACCGTCATCGCCGGTACGGGCTCTTGCATCGTCTCCTTCACCGATGCATCTGGTTCCCTTGTCGAGCTCGCACGGACAGGTGGTTGGGGTTGGATTCTCGGTGACGAGGGAGGTGGTTTTCATGTCGGTCGCGAGACGATCCGACTGATAATGCACGATCTGGCATGCCATTCGTTGGGAATGATACCAACACCGAAGAGCAACCTCAAGGAAAAGGTGCTCGCGCAGTTCGGCATCACAGGAGAGGAGAACGCGGCCGAGGTACTTCCCGTGATACACATCCCAGAGCCACACCCCCAGAGTCCAGATCGGTCTCCCTCTGGGTTTACACCCGACACACCTCCGTACCAGCGAGTCGCGCGCGAGAAACGTCTGTCACAACTCAGCCCGCTGGTATTTGAAGCGGCGTTTAAAGAGGGCGACGCGTTTGCATTGAGGGTGTTACGAAACTGTGCTGGCGCGCTCGCGGACCAGATTGCGATGTTGTGTCTAACGCCAGGAGAAGATGTCACGCTGAAACCGAGAGGTGTCCGGGCAGAGGACGCGATCTTGTGTTTCGGAGGTAGCTTGGTGGGTATAGAGAATTACAGAGCGCTCGTGTTGGACGAGCTGAGGAAACGAGGTTGCGTGTTTCGCTACGTCGAGTTTGTCGACGACGCAGCAGCCGTCGGTGCGGTCGGTCTGGCTCGCCTGCCCTAATGTAATATTCCCACGCTATCTAGTTTAAATGCAAACTCGTTCGTTTTTCTTTTCTTCTCGTGCGGCGACACGGTCCAACTTTTTCCCCATGTTGCTCATGGCTGCGCAACATCCACGCGGTCGTTCGAGTGTCAGGCCGTGTTCCGAGCGATCTGGGACGTCTCAGCACCCATGTATCACGTCTTCGAGTTCTTTTTGGAACGTGAAGAGGGGACGGGTCGGTGGTTCCGTACATGATTCCAGTATGTATATAGGTGATCAACTCTATTCTTCGTACGCCAGACCAGACTGCGCTATTAGATAGAATCAAGGCCCTTTGGAAAACGTGCTTGTCCGTGATACACTCGTCTTGTTGCGACCTAGATGAGAGCAGGGAACAATGTTAGAGGCACGCGACAATCTCAGCGGGCGAGCGGGTGATATTCCCAAGACAAGTAACGCGTCTACAGCGCGTAGTCCTAGTGACCTTGAGGTTCTTTTTTTTTCAGTCTTCATCTCGTGTGTTCATTCGTCCGCGCGATGGTTAGTGCAACTTTGACAGCGCCCGCTAATGCCGCTGCGATCGAAACAGTCGCATCACAATACGCCAAGATCAGCATAATCGTACGTTCGTAGCAAAGATGGCAAGCTAGTCGTTGCCGTCCGTACGACGAACAACCCATCTCTCCTGAAAGGGTTCGCTTCCAATCGACACCCGGGCCAGACACATACCCGCACAAGCTAGCCAGGGCACGGTACATCATGCAGGATCTCGCTGATCACGTCTTAGGACACATTGTGTCCACCGCGCTCGCGAGGGATATCTTCATCAAGCGTAGAGTCGTTCAAGTCTTGGGAGGGCCGGCCTCTGGACCTCGTAACAACATCCTCAGTTCCTCTCGGCCCGAACTCCTACGGCTATTCAACAGGCGTTCGAGGACGCCGATAAACACGAGTGGATATCGACCGACATGACCAGGATGCGTAATACTCGCATACCGATACAAAGGGAAAAGGGAAGCTGAAGCTGACGACGTACTCGTTCAGCTAGATTACGTTCCACACGGAACACCTCTGCGAGGACGAAATGGTGTCATTCGGTGCCGAATCCTCTTCCAAAAGCGGCAGTCTCCAAAGCCGGATATCGCGCCCCGAGTGTCTCGGATGCTCCCTTCCGGCAGGTGATCGCATCTTCTTCGACGTTCTCAAAGAGGATTCACTCCGAAATCACAGAGGATGAGGACGAGGGGACGTCATCGAAGAAAGTCGAGACCAGGCAGAACGACGCCAAGAAAGTGGATCGCTTCGTCTTCCCTGTCAAGCTGTATGGATACAAGTGCTTGAGCATCCTGTTTACTGCGAGTTCAATTCGCGGAAGGGGAATGACGGCATTTTCTGTCGTGGGTTTGAAAGGCGACCCGGAGAAACGTCTGGCTTTGGAAACGGCGTGGCAAGATCTTGGGCGTGTTGCGGTACAGGATGCAGTCATGGACCATCTCAAGAGCAAGGGACATCACCCTAGCATGATCGTTCCGTCTAGGTACGTTATCCCCTTCACGCGAGAAACGGTGCGCTGATGCGTTCCAGGACGTTCAAGGTCGAAAGGAACGGTAAAGCGTGTACTACGCTTGGTGTAATCAGGGGCTTCAACAACAATCAGATCGGGAACCTGGCTGTTGAGAACCGTGTGTTGACGATCTCTGTCTCCGAGTCGAAGCGTCCTGTAAAGTACTCCTGGGGCGTGCATGACTTTGTACGGGGACTTCGTGGTGCGTTGTTAGGTGCGCTTATTTCTTTAAACCCATCTCTGATCTAGTCAAGGATTGTTTCAACATATTCTGGTATAGCATGCAATGGAAAGCCGCCAAAGGAACACGAACAGAGGTGTCACGTACTCAGTTTATCAGCACGGGTGGTTGGATATGTACTCTTCCCTGGAAGACCGATTTTCCAACTGCCCCTTCGAGCAAAGTACGTTTATGGTCTCTTCCCTAAGTGACTACGCTTTTCTCACGATGTTATATGGCACCTGTGATATACAGAAAAGAAATCACGATAGACCTTAGGACGGACGGAGCATTTCCAAACTTTCTCGCCGACGGGTCTGCGGCAGTCTTTTGGAATGTTAGGACAAGCTCACCTCATAGACCCTTCAATATTTCGATACCAAATCTCTTCTGCTTGGACCTGAAATACAACTTTCAACGGGCATCGTCTCATTGTCTGTGCCCGCCTGCGTCAACCTAGATTCGATAACAGGTTATGATAACACCCGAGCCACCTTCTGAAATTCAAACCCAGTGGGTGCTTTTCGCCGAAGTCCTAACCTCTTCAGGTTGATAACATACACGAGCAGCACAATGGCCCCAGCTCACTTGCAGACCTTTGCTGACCAGTTTCTTCGCGACTATCCTGTTCCGTTGCACGCTGGAGATCTTGCCGTCATTTCCAGCGCGAGCGGACGAGCGTTTATCCTCGCCATCCGTTACACAAGGAACCAACCGTTGTCCCGCCCTCCCACAAATCGAAATGGTTCAAGTCTCGGTCCCCGTGCATTCGAAATCATACACTGCGACAAGGACAGAGCAACTCATTTCTTCCTTGAGGCCCTCCTTGTCCCTGCACTTCTTTGATTGTGTCCTTGGAGTGTCGTGCACAAACTCGGAGTGAACCTTCTTCGGGGATGTAGAATAATTGCGATTTGTTTGCAGACAAGCAGTAGACGACGATTGGGAATGAAATCCGGCTCGGCAGTTGCAGTTGGAGATCATAGAGGCACTGGCACCGGAGATCGTAATATAGCTTTTGAGGTTAAGGAACGAAACCAATTCGCCTTCGCTGAGGAATGCTACGTTGAACGTGATCCATTTGGATGAGATTGTTTTTGTTTGAAACTCGCACACTGTAGTTGCACTACGTTTCCTGATTTGGAAATTCAACCCCTGATGAGTCGGTGACCCTGAGATGGACATCCATCTCGGCCGCTCAGCACTGAACGCAGCTCACACAGCAACCAGACCTTCCCCTGTGATTGCATATATGCGACTCACGCAAAATTGGGTTATTATTTCCAAAAGATATAGAACGTAACATGGTAGCAGACACCTATTTGCCCCGAGCAATGTCGCTAACACAGGCTTAATTCAGCAGGCGCTGGTTATGATCGAGGCCCTCTGGAGGTGTTTGTGTGACGAAGCATGCATCAAGCGCCGACATATTCCTCTAGATTCGCATGATCGGAAAAATGGACTTACTGGTACCTAGCGACTTTATTGCCACAAAAGGGCACGAGGGTATCGACCGAAACCCATCCAGGGGAACATATTCATATTGGACAGACCCCAGGAACTATATTCACACACGCGTGAGCGCTTGAGCGTTGACCGGAGGATCAAAGGTGCGAAAGTCAAAGACAGACGGTGTCGAGGAACGTCCAAGGATGACGCCCGGCGCGAGCGCACGCAGCGGCTCAAATCCAATCCGTCCAAGGAACGACAAATAACATAAGCTCTGTAGTTGGCGCCCGGTGGACGAGCGTTTCCTCAATTAATTTAGCGCCCTTGTCCAGATGTCGTCACAAAGATAACGCCACTGGGAACAACATGAGATGGGGTGTGCGGACACGGTTTTTGTATAGAAATACCCAAATACCTAGAAAGTGAAACCACGACCCAATGGCTCTAGTGAAAATGAATCCCAAACGCCGTGCCCTACCTGCGATATGAACTCGGACCGCTGAGCTGACGTCAACCGACGTATATTGCAGGGTCGCTCGGTAGATGAGCGGTGCTTGTGTTTCATATGTCTCAAGCACGTGACATGTAAAAGCTGGGTAACCACACGTGTGAGCGACTCCCACTGCTGCCAGCACATTATTAGGATCCTCTACGATTTGTTCTGCATATGGCGGTATGTGGAAAAACCCTTTTTCTCTTTTAAAGTCTCACAACGGGTTCCCTGCGTTAGAGCTATGAGAGGCCGTTGAGCATCGTGTACAACGCTTACACCAAACTCTCCCACCAAGAATTGATCCTCTTCCTCAAAGTTCGCAACTTGCCCACGTCCGGTGCAGATTCAGAGCTGGTGTCTCGATTAGCAAAACATGACTTCCACACGTATCACTTCCCAACCGCATCAGTGGAAAGTCTGACATCTTCCGATTCCGTCGATGACATGAAATCGGACTTGGAGTCACCCCAACCACGTACACCAGATCTGCCAATCGAGATCCTGGCAGACATCTTGGACCATGTAGGCAGCTGGCCACTCTGCCGCGCCCTCGGAGTGCCTACTTCCCTGCCAATACCCCACGAATGGACCAACGCATGTGCCACAGATCTCGCCATGCTCACTGGTTCCGTCCCTCTCATCCGCGCCTCCGATCCCTCCATTAATCCCCCTACGCGACTCGGTGCTGCCGCCGCCGTTCGCTTTGGGTACGTCAACGTACTCGAATTCTTACTCACACAACACCGGCCCGTCTTTTTATCTGTCTTCCGGGACGACTTGGTTCCGATTACGGCATCCAAGCACGGTCGCACCACCGTGCTCGCTTGGTGGAAACATGGATTCGAACAGCATCCCGAGTTGGTACTTCCTCCGAAAAAAGGCACAATCGCAGAGGCGATAGACACTGCATCGCGCAACGGCAAAATCGCATCCCTCGATTGGTGGGCCACTTCTGGCATCCCCCTTGAATACACCGAAGCTGCTCTGGAGCAGGCGAGTTCAAAGAATCATATCCCCGTGCTTGACTGGTGGCAGCGGCAGCATACCCAGAACAGTTTGCCTCTCAAGATTGGTCGTGTCATGGACATGGCCAGTGCGGCTGGGCACGTCAAGGTGCTCGAATGGTGGGCAACGTCACAGCTCGAGTATCAATATGATCGCCATGTGTTGCAACACGCGAGTTGTCTCGGCAAGGTCGACGTCTTGGGATGGTGGTTGGGGAGCGGACTGCAGGTTTCTTTCGACGGAGAGGCTCTCACTGGCGCGACCCGTCATAACCGTAGTGAAGTGCTGGAGTGGTGGGATAAGAGCGGGCTCCCTATCCAGTATCGGATGTGCGACATCGAGGAAGCTTTGGAGGAAGCTATTGGAGGTGGGGACAAGGCGAGACAGTGGTGGAAGAAGAAAGGGGTTGACTTTAACGCGAATGACAAGGAGTGGATGAAGCTTCAGAACTTGAATTAATGGACCAATTTTTTATCTTGCTTCAGTTTCCGAACGACATCGCTATCCAAAACCTACTCAGTGCTTTGTAAATACTCTGATCTGAGCTGTCGTCGTCAAGGGTTTCGTCTTGCAATGTATTTTGCGGGATAATACAGTTGGTGTGGGTACAATTCGTTCTGAACAAGGATCTCCCATACAGAGGGTAGCCAGGCAGAATGCCCGGTGAAGACAAACGAATCGTTGGAGATACCCAGTAAATAGATCGTACAAGTCCGCTGCTGTTACCCCTCGTGAAGATGCCTGAAGAAGAATGTTAGCAGAAAGACTGATTATCGCGAACTCCACGTACTGTCCCAGTACTTTGTTCATCCGGAACATGTCTATCCTGTCAACAGCAAAGACAGCACGAAGCGCATCATCACAAACAATTTCCTTCCTGTTTGAAGGATTTTGAAGCTGGTGCTGACGGATATATTCCCACAACTTCTTGACAACCTGTGGGCGGGACAACTTCTCAACCTCAAGTACCGCAGACAGCGGGTCACTGTCAAAATAGTAAGAACAATCAACCAAACGAAACACATCAAGTGCGAAACAGGATCCCCATTACCTGAGCGTATATTCTTTGGCGAACCCACCCTTGGCACCACCCCTCTTCTTGGGCCTGCCCTCACCATCTTCATCGTCCTCTTCCGAACCGACCATCTCAGCGCTCTTCTTCACCTTTCGTGCCCCTTTCCGCGAGCTCGACGCGCCAGCGGCCAACGAAGCACCCCGACGTGACCGACTGTTGATTTCTGTCGACAACTTGCGCGCCAACACCGCATCGCTCTCTTCCACACTCCTCTTCCCTTTCTTCTTCTTCGGCTTACTCGCCGCGTCCTCAGCTTCTTCCATGCTCTCGCTTGGTTCAGCAGGCGGCTCCTCTTCCCCGTCCTCCCCCCCAACCTCCTCGTCCTCACGTTTCCGCTTCGACTCACTCGACGCTGCACGATTGACGTGCTCGAATACCCGCGAAATAACCTGATCGACGTCCGCGCGCTGTGTTTTCAGTATCTCGGGTGTCAACTCGAGAAATGCATATTGCGGGTCGGCGAGGAGCGCCTTGCGCACGCGTTTCGCGCTAATGGTGGAGAGATCCGTACCGGGTGCGGTAAGAATGCGCGTGATGGGTTCCTCAAGCGCTTCGAGGTCGAGGTTCATCGTGTCCTTTGATATGAACGCGGGTAGGTTTGGTGCACGGCTAGGTTAGTCTAAGCGCAGGTCAGCGATCCGATGAGTTACGTCCGAGTGTCGTGGTAGCGTAGACGGACAAAAACAAGCGCACGAGCACCAGTAGGTACTTTAGGTCGTCGTCGTCGTCGTCGTCGTCGAGCAGCACACAGTCGACCGTACCACACCAAAACGAACCCACTTAACAAACCCCAGCTGACCAAGCAAGACCAAACAAGGCTCTTGCGGTCGTATGCTATAGACTGGCGAATAGATACTTGAACACCCCAACGATCCCATATCATCGCCAAATCAACCAGTCCTGTCGCGCAGGGTCTCCGGGTGGCGGAAATACACCCAGATTCTGTCGCTGCTGCTCTCCGGGTGGCTGTTGCTCCTGCACTCGACGCGCGCGCTCCACGATCCGAGTGCGAATGTAGATCAGAATCGCAACGGCCAGACACAGGCCCACGAGCAGCATCGTCTCGGCAAACTCGTCCGCAACCTCTTCACCTCGATGTCCACCCCTTATTGCCGCATCAAAGTAGTCCTCGGGACCAAAGTCACCATCCCGCTCGTTTTCGGCGTTTCTCCTATCCCTCGCCCACTGGAATGAAGATGGACTTTGGTCAGCCGGGACATCATGCAGGGCATTCATTCAACAGACCTGGACTGGATCTTCCTCTTCTTCGCGACGGGCTTCGGCCGTTCGACGTCTCTGAAACTCTTCTCTAGCTTTCCCGATGTACCATGAGCCATCGTCCCGGAACTCGTCGTCTACTTCCTCGGTGAACATATCCCGTTCGTCTTTCCTGAGATCAGCCTGTTCCTGAGAAGTTGCATCAATTTCTCGTTTCAGGTGCGTTCTCTCCGGAATGGATACTGAGAGGGTATGCATATCAGAGTCAGGATCGGTAAAATAAGGAAAGGAAAACGGTACATTTATCTTCATCGTACTGCCAGAGAGGAAGACCATTTTGCCCGCCTTGTAACATATGCCAAATGCTTTTGGCATACAGTTTCATCAGGGATAACAACACGGGAAGATACGCTTCGCTGTTCGTTTCCAACGCTCGATCGTAATGTCGCTTGGCGAGATGGAAATCCTAGAGCAGGCATGAATATGGATCAGGCGTGCTTTCCCGGAGCCATTACTCACCTGAGGTACACCCATTCCGTTTTCGTACATCCACCCGAGGTTCCACATCGCCAGCGCGCTCACCTGCGTATCTGCTGCGCTCTGGTAATACTTGGCCGCCTTTTCCCAACGAACCGATTCTTGTTCATCCCGCACACCGAGCCCATGGTAATAATAGTCTCCAACCTTGACCAGCGAATCGATGTTACGCTGCGCAGCGGAGCGGGTCCACTGAGTTAACGCGAGTCGTGCAGTGTCGTTGGATGCTTCGATGGGAGCAAAACGTGTCAAACGCAGAATGCTTCTATCTATAAAATATAGATGATACGTTAGCCCGATGCAGAGTTGGAAGATGAATGTTTTGAGTTGACCTTGATCCAAGACGTACGCGAGATTGTTCTGCGCCACTTCTGAACCTCTCTCGGCCGCAATCCACCATTTCAGAATTGCCATCTCCTTGCCACGCGCGGTACCGCTGTTCCAAGCAAATTCGGCGTCATCAATGAGGTCCTCATCCCAAACCCCGCATTCCGCGACGAGCTTGTAAAACGAAACAGCGTTCGCACACGAACCAGCCGCATAGCCTTGCGGAAGTCCGGCAGTACGCATGTTCATCGTATGGATCTTTGCAAGGTAAAAATGAGCTTCGAACGGAGAACCATAGCGAATAGCCGTCTCAAAGTAAGTCCCTGCCAGCTTGATCTCGCCCCTGGCTTGATTCAAACGTGAGATGATTTGATTCGTGAATATCTCGTACGCACATACCATAGTGGTGTTTCCCGATGTTGACGAATGCTTCTGCCAATTCTTGGCCTGCCGCATGCGAAAAGTATCCCAGAGCCTTTGCTGCGTCTTGACGTCCGTTCACCAACCCGTCTCGCCACATGACACCCAATCCATTATGACACTCTCGATCACCATATTCTGCTCCGCGCTCAAACCACATCATCGCCATCTCATAATCCTGTTTCACACCTTCTCCTCGCATGTACATCCTCCCCAAGTAAGCGGCGCTTTTTGCTGCCCACCCGGGTTGGGTGACGCCCTCAGCCTTGTCATTCAAGGAATTTTGCTTGAGCGGATTCAGAGGGTCACGCGGCCACACTTGGCGCGCAATCTTGAGAAAGTAGGACCGCGCGAGATTGAAATCTTGGCCGATGCGTCCGACACCTTCAGAACCAGAGCCGATCCCACCCGCAGTAGCGTATATGCTCCCTTGGTAAAAGATCTTGCCAAGTTTGTACGCAAAGTCCATTTCGCCGCGATCGGCGTTAAACTAAAGACGAGGGCGTGAATCGAAGCACTCGTGCGATGGAAGAAAACAATACCATATAGTACTCCAAAAGATCCTCCCAAGTTTCACCAGCAGCCTGAGCAAAACCTGCTTTTACGGCCGGCTTCACAACATTCAGCCCCGTCGACGCAACGCTGGCGCCTGGTCCGTACACTCCCCCGTCCAAATCGGAGAGCCGTGTATGCGTGTAGGGCAAGGTAAGGCCCCCGGGAGGGCCTGACAAGAACATTTCCATGGCTGTCCACGCGCGTCAGTGAACTGTACGAACTCGCGGGAGATAAATGTTTACCGGTATCAGCTGCTGCTTCATACCACTCCACAGCTCGAGAACAGTCTTCCAACGTACTAATACCACTCCAGTAACGATATGCGAGGGCCATTTGCGCGCCTTTGTGTCCTCCCTGTGCGGCAAAAGTGTAATACAGCATAGCTCTGGCTTGATCCACAGGCACCGTGTCTGCATACCCAGTAGCGTGGAAGAACCCAAGGACTGCCTGGGAGGATGCATTGCCAGTCGAGGAGGCATGTGCAGAGTAGTATGAATAGGCAAGCTTGGGGTCTGATGCAAAATAAATACTTGGGGGAAACTGAAGAACGTTTTCTGAATGCATGACACAGCATCCAATAGAGAGAACGTACAAGGAACAGACGAGCGAGAGTGTACACCGCGTCTGTATTTCCAAGCTCCGCAGAATATTGAAGTAAATCAATCACTTTGATCGCTTTGCCGTGTAACTCCTCGTCCTTTTTACGTGCAGCTGCGGCCGAACTATCCGCCCAAGAGAAGACCCGAAGAGAAGTGAATTTTTGGCGGAGCTTGATCGCTATACGGACGGTGCGACCGATGGGTCCTTGACCTTGAGCGCTGGGCAGGTATGATGAGAGGAACGAGGTTGCTTGTGAGATGCTCGATTGTGCGAATGGGTCGTAATCATATGGTGGTGGGTGTGCAGTAAGATTGTGGAGAGTTATCATTGCAAGCTTGAAGGCATGTGTAGCTGTTCGAACGTTAACTGTCGCGTGCAACTTCGGCGGATAGTCACCAAACCTTCGTTTGCCTGTTCAGCGCCCGCAAGTGCCTGTTGGGTTGTCTGCGGAGTAACGTGATAAATGATATTTTGCAATGAAGTATAACCAGTTGCAGATACATATGTACTTACGGGTGTTTCACGAACATTGTTGGTGCCAGATTCGAATGTCGGGTCGGGTTGTACCTAAGAGAAGGTGTTGGTCAGGAGGACAAACGAACATTCAATGCTTGTCTTACACTCTGAACGGGAAATGATGTGTCTGGCTGTGCGGAGACAGAGAAGGCAGCTAGGGTAACGAGTCCAAAGGCCAGCCACGCAGCCCGACGTGTTCGTGTTCTCCGACACATGGCCACAATGGAAGACACGGCTTGAATACAGTCCCAAGCTTGAACAACCTTCCGGAGTGTTGACGTTGGCCGTCAGAAATCAGAACCAAGACGTTACTGCAAGTCTTGAAGGAATTCGATCGTGTACGACGCTGACTGTAGTCTGCACTGCCACTGACCGAACCTGACAATGTTGCCACGTTTGCTTCTTCTGTTTGCCACAATCTTATCTCTATAATACTTGATTGTCATTGTCGAGTTGCCTACGGGCGCTCAGAAAAGTAACCCTCGTCAGGATGGCAGACTGCCAGTGGTTGTGGGCGCATCTCCTGCCACAACGCTCGCTACTCGGGACAAGCGTCCAACCTTAACACCACGACACTCGCGCAATTTGATACGTTTACGCACGTAATCGTGTCGTGCAAAGGTCATATCGCAGTTTGAGCAGCGCCACTTGATTTACAAATGCTTGCTGATATGTCACGGCAGACTGAAGACCTCGAGTTTCCTCTAACATCCATCCTATCGCATCGACGCCTGCTCCTATAAGCTCCTTCAGGCCATGGGCCGCGCAGCTGTGTAGTAACTGGACCTCTTCGTTTCTTCCTTCAATTCTTTCCTCATATGATTGTTTCTCGGCCATCTCCCAGTTGCATTGATATCACGGAGAGGTATGGACAGCACTTGCTTTCACTAGTAACTGCGGAGAACCGTGTCGGTTCAGATCCATACAGGAGACTGCGCGCAACGCTGGTAACGACATCGCAAGCGCCTGTCCATTTGCTATTATAGCATGGGTAAAAAAGGCAAATTTGGCACCGAGCCTGGCTGGTCCAAACGGCGATGTGTGGGCATTTCAGCGAGACCTTGGTGTGTGGAAAAAAGCTATCGTCACGGGATGATCGCAATAGTCGGCTGGCAATGTGTTCGTCCGCTCTCCAGTTGAGACGGCCTTCCGCACAGACAGACC